>JBBGZY010001711.1:0-237500 GCA_037952925.1 Lithobates clamitans | reverse complement strand
GTGGTTTAGAGTTGACCTCTCAAATTACAATCTGTACAATCTCCTTTAGGGTAGGTGTTGGTAAATCTAATGGTGGATGCTCATGCGTTGATTTTATTATCCAGTTGATGCAGAAAACGAACAAATCTATAAACAATCAAATAGTCATTTTTTCCCTTTTTGTGATCGAGCAAGACACGACATAGATCAGATTTGATCGATCAGGGAGAAAACGATCGGTTACACTAAAATAGATCTGATTCTTAGATTGCATGTGAGAGTGAGATGCGATTAAATACTTACGATCGTAGCTTTAATCTATCGATTTAAAACCCGGCTCTTCAAATGGGTTGACAAAATTAGATTGAGTGTTCTCATCAGGAGACATTGATCGGAAAACAAAATTGATTATATATCGATGTGTGTGTGGCCACCATTACGGAGAATGTAACGGTTGACCTTTAGGCTCCCCACACACATTACAATCTGATTGTACAATCTGCTATAACACGTTTGTAGTGCAAGGGCCTGCTTGATTGGATAGTCTAGGTAGTTCCTCGTATTACTTCGGTCTGGTAGATTTAACCCTTTTGCTTCCAGACCTGTTTTTGAATATTTTTTTAGCACACACGTTAAAAATAATTTTGGGTCTGAAGATTACGTAAAACCCCCAAACATACATTTTTTTCCTAAAAGTTCAGCAACAGTTTATCAAGCACAAATTTCCAGTAAAAAATAAAATTTTACCAATTTTATAATTTTTATTTTTTTCTGTAAAATATAAAAGATGAGGTTGCGCCGAGTAAATAGATACCCTACATGTCAAGCTTTAAAATAGAGATGCACAGATATATCGGTCGCCGAAAATTATCGGCCGAAAATAGGGTTATCGACATTTTGCCAATATAAAAAAAAGGTGGTGGTAATGGCATGCTGTGTCCTATTGACTTCAATGCAAAGTCACGTCCCATTGATTGTCTTCAATGCAAAAACACCCCCTATTGATGTGCAATGCAAAATTGCGTCCCATTGACTTCAATGTAAAAATTCCCCCTATTGACTGCAATGCAAAATCGCATCCCATTGACTGCAATGCAAAAATGCCCCCTATTGACTTCAATGCAAAATCGCATCCCAGTGACTAAAGTGCAAAACGTTGTCCCACTGACCTCAATGCAAAATCGCATCCCACTGAGTTCAATGCAAAATCGGATCCCACTGAGTTCAATGCAAAATCGGATCCCACTGACTTCAATGCAAAATCACGTCCTATTGACTTCAATGCAAAAATGCCCCCTATTGACTGCAGTGCAAAATTGCTTCCCATTCACTTCAATGCAAAAATACCCCCTATTGACTTCAATGCAAAAACGCCCCCCCCTATGGACTTCAATGCAAAATCGCATTTCATTTATTTCAATGCACAAATGCCCCCTATATGAATATTTGTTTTTCGAACATTGAACCGCCTTTCAGCCAATCGGGAAGCTCGGGTCTAAACACCATTATCTGATTGGCTGAAAGGACAGGCACTGCTATTGGACGCCTAGCAGGAAGCAAGAAGAGACACACGGAGGACACAGCTCATCGCTGCCTGACCCGTTGCCAAGATGGGGTAAGTGCCGGTCAGACGACAGGCGGGGGTCACAGTGGCTGCATTTGATGGGGCACAGTGGTGGCATTTGATGGGCACAGTGGCGGCATTTGATGGGCACAATGGTGGCATTTGGGTATAGTGGCTGCATTTGAAGGGCACAATGGTGGCATTTCATGGGCATAGTGGCTGCATTTGATGGCACACTGGCTGCAATTGATGGGCACACTGGCTGCAATTGATGGGCAAAGTGGTGTCAATTGATGGGCACAGTGAATGCATTTGATGGGGCACAGTGAGGCTGCAATTAGTTTTTTTTCCTTATTTTTTTCAGTTTGTCTATGCCCTCCAGAAAATGAGCACCAGCCACCACTGTTCTAGCCTACTCCGAATAATCAGAACCATCTTGAAGATTGTAGACTTACTCTGTGAAGATCCCGAGACATTAAGGGCCCTTTCACACGGACGTGTCTATGTACGGGTTCCGCTTTGCTCAGCGGGGGATCGCACTGTTGATCCCCGCTGAGCAGGCAGATGACAGGTCTGTCTCTGCGCACTATGCAGGGACCGACCTGTCAGACGCCGCTCTCCTTTTTGGGGATCGGATGAAGACGGACCGTAGAGTCCGTTTTGATCCGATCCGCCAGACGGATGAAAAAATAGGGTGTTTCCATCCGTCACACTTTAGCAGATTGGAGCGGGTTGGATGTCAGCGGACATGTGACCACTGACATCCATCGCTCCATAGATCTGTATGTAGTGTCCGTTCAGGTCCGCCTAAAAATCTGACAGGTGGACCTCAACGGTCCTCCCGTGTAAAAGGGGCCTAACTTCCTTGAATTCTGTGACACGTAGTCACTATGTCCTGTGAGTAGGCACTGCTGTGGCACACATTTTGAAGAGCCTGCCTTCTGATCTACAGAGGTGCTGAGAGGAGGAGTTTCAGGAGGCGGAGTCAGTACAGGAATCATTTGCTTGCAGGCAGCAAGGTACCATGGTATATGTAGTCCTTAGTAATGGAGGAGAAGCTGCAAAGCATGCTGGGAAAGAGATGGCCAGCAGACAGGCAGCACTCACAACATGAAAGGAGATTTTTTTAAATAAGATTATATTGGATTGTCGAAAATAACGGTTGTTTGTATCATTATTACAATGCTGATGTTATACAGTGCCTTGCAAAAGTATTCACCCCCCTTGGCATTATTCGTGTTTTGTTGTCTCACAACCTGGAATTAACATGGATTGTTTGAGGATTTGCATCATTTAATTTACAGAACATGCCCACAACTTTGTAGATTTTTTTTTTTTTTTTATTGTGAAGCAAACAACAAATAGGACAAAATAACGGGAAAAGTCAATGAGCATAACTATTCACCCCCCTAAAGTTGATACTTTGTAGAGACATATTTTGCGGCTATCACAGCTCCAAGTCGCTTTGGATAAGTCTCTATGAGCTTGCCACATTTTACCACTGGGATTTTTGCCCATTCCTCCTTGCAAAACTGCTCCAGCTCCTTCAAGTTGGATGGTTTGCGCTTGTGAAGTCTGACCCAGATTTTCTATTGGATTGAGGTCTGGGCTTTGACTAGACCATTCCAACCCATTTACATGTTTCCCCTTAAACCACCCAAGTGTTGCTTTAGCAGTGTGTTTGGGGTCATTGTCCTGCTGGAAGGTGAACCTCCGTCCTAGCCTCAAATCACACACAGAGTGGTACAGGTTTTGCTCAAGAATATCCCTGTATTTAGCACCATCCATCTTTCCCTCAACTCTGACCAGTTTCCCAGTCCCGATTGCTGAAAAACATCCCCACAGCATGATGCTGCCACTACCATGTTTCACAGTGGGGATGGTGTTCTTTGGGTGATGTGATGTGTTGGGTTTGCGATAGACATAGCGTTTTCTTTGATGGCCAAAAAGTTCAATTTTAATCTCATCAGACCAGAGCACCTTCCTCCATACATTTTGGGAGTCTCCCACATGCCTTTTCGCAAACTCAAACCATTTTGTTTTTAGCTGAAAGTAATGGCTTTCTTCTGGCCACTCTGCCATAAAGCCCAACTCTATGGAGCGTACGGCTTATTGTCGTCCTATGTACAGATACTCCAGTCTCTGCTGTGGAACTCTGCAGCTCCTCCAGGGTTACCTTAGGCCTCTCTGCTGCCTCTCTGATTAATGCCCTCCTTGCCCGGTCTGTGAGTTTTGGTGTGTGGCCGTCTCTTGGCAGGTTTGCTGTTGTGCCATGTTCTTTCCATTTGGTTGTGATAGATTTGATGGTGCTCCTAGGGATCATCAAAGATTTGGATATTTTTTTATAACCTAAACCTGACTTGTACTTCTCAACAACATTGTCCCTTACTTGTTTGGAGAGTTCCTTGGTCTTCATGGCAGTGTTTGGTTAGTGGCTCATGTTGCTTAGGTGTTGCAGCCTCTGGGGCCTTTCAGAAAGTTGTGTATATGTAATGACAGATCATGTGACACTTAGATTGCACACGGGTGGACATCATTTCACTAATTATGTGACTTCTGAAGGTAATTGGTTGCATCTGAGCTTTTTATGGGCTTCATAACAAAGGGGGTGAATACATACGCACATGCCAATTATCAGTTTTTTTATTTCTGAAAAATAGTTTTATGTATTTATTTTTCTAATTTTACTACACCAACTTAGACTATTGTGTTCTAAACCATCACATATAATTCAGATTAAAAAAACATTGAACTAAAGGCTGTAATGTAACAAAATAGGTAAAAAGCCAAGGGGGGTGAATACTTTTGCAAAGCACTGTAAAATAAAAGTGTGTGCTGTGACCATAGCATTCCTTTAAAGGTAAATTGTACAGTCAGATTGTAATGTGTACGGTGAGCATTACAATGATTACCTCCCTTTTTTTTTTTACTAGTTAAATGTATGGAGTGAAGATTGCAAAACATCTCTTGCTCTGTATATTCCACAGTCCCCAAATTCAGCAGGTTTTTCATAGGGTCTCTCAGCTGTCCTGTAGACACTTGTTATGTGATTCAATGCCAGGTTTTATATATGATGGAGTAAGTGAAGGTAATAACGACCCAGCGTGTGCTCGATATTTGTTTTAATTGCAGAGCCTTCAAGTCCACCTACCGGTGTTTCCAAAATCTTTAAGATGGAAAAGGACAAGATGGACGTGACCAGAAGGTTTTTCAGTCTCACTTTGGAGATCATCTACCTGCTGACCGGAGAGGTGAGGAGGATTCTGGGAGGTCACATGACATCACTCTTATCTCTATTAATAAAACACAGACCTGACCAGAGAGGTGAGGAGGATTCTGGGAGGTCACATGACATCACTCTTATCTCTATTAATAAAACATAGACCTGACCGGAGAGGTGAGGAGGATTCTGGGAGGTCACATGACATCACTCTTATCTCTATTAATAAAACACAGACCTGACCGGAGCGGTGAGGAGGATTCTGGGAGGTCACATGACATCACTCTTATCTCTATTAATAAAACACAGACCTGACCGGAGCGGTGAGGAGGATTCTGGGAGGTCACATGTGTCTTTGCTGCAATGTTTCCATGTAGGATTTCACGGTGGTGAGAGAATCTGGTGAGCTGATCTCACGCAGGATGAATCGCAATGTATCTGATGGCTCCAATGACAGTCAAGGTGCAACTGTTGGCTTGAAACCTCTCGTAGCCCCAGGTGAAATAAAGAACGACAACATCTTGAAGCTGACCAGCAAAATCATTCATCTGCTGACAGGAGAGGTGAGCGGTGCCGGGAATTCTGGGACATTATCCAGTAACAGACAAGGAATGTGTCTGGATGGTGACTGTATCTAGGGCTGCCAATAGGGGGGGCACCACTGGCCCTCCTGGGACCACAGGCCACATCAGTTCAGCAGGGGGGCCCAGGCAGCTGACAAGCAGGACGAATCAGATAGTGGACAGGGAGGATGATTGGTGCGGTGGAAGGGGCAATTACTGGAACCGATCTCCCATGTGGCTCTCACTACCGCAGCTGAAAGCTGGCTTCTCCTCCTCTCACTCCCACTGGCTTTCAGCTGCTGCTGGGAGAGTCACACGGGGGATCGGTTCCAGTAACAGCCCCCCTCTGCCGCACCGATCGCCCTCCCTGTCAAGGACCAGATTGCCCCTGGGCCCCCTGGGTGCCGCTTTCCCCCCACAACATTGCTGGCTTCTCCTCCTCTCCAACCTTCTGGCTTTCAGCTGCTGCAGGGAGAGCCACATAAGGGGATTGGTTTCAACAATTGCCCCCTCCAGCACCGATCACCCTCCCTGTCCAGGATACAATTCCCCCTGCTGCTTGGGCCCCCCCTGTGTGCCGATTTCCCCCACAACATTGCTGGCTTCTCCTCCTCTCCCTCCCGTCGGCTTTCAGCTGCTGCGGGGAGAGCCACATAAGGCACCGATCACCTTCCCTGTCCAGGATCAGATTCCCCCTGCTGGCCGAGCCCTCCTGTGTGCTGCTTTTACCCACAACATCGCTGGCTTCTCCTCCTCTCCCTCTTGCCAGCTGCTACGGGCGCACAAGAGGATCGTTTCAGGGTAGAGACCGGGAGCCGGTAAATATTTATCGACCCCCCTTCCTTTTATGATTGAACTCAGTGAGTTACTATGTTCGTTTATAACTGAAACATAGTAAACTGTGCTCACTATGCTTCAGTTTGTGAATAAACAGGAAGTCTCTGTACAGAGCACTCCCTGTTCATTCATCTGCAGTGCAGCTGAGGCTGCAGGGAAAAGAATGGGGATCTATGTCTTATCTCAAAAATGAGACTGGACTGGCCCCATGATTTCTAACAGCAGCCCTGACTGTATTGTGTGTGTGTGTGTCAGGTTCCTATAAGGTGTCACAATGTCTCTCTCTCTGCACAGGTTCGGCGGTTTGTTGGGCGTGAAGATGGAAGCAATGAGGACATCATTGAGGATTCCCAGTTTGCCCCACCTCTAGGTCAGAAGATTCAGTATTTATTTATATATATATATATATATATATATATATATATATATATATATATATATATATATATATATATATATTTTTTTTTTTTTTTTACATTTTCGTTACATACCATGTTTTACACCCAGTGATGTCATCACTGGGTCTCTGTGCTTCTCTGTGCAATGCAGGCAAATCATAGCTGGTGGGAGGGGCCAGCAGGGTGCTGTACATAGCTTCCTGAAAACATCACAGCACCCGGCCTCAGTACTCGAGTCTTCAGCCCTGATGCAAGCAGTCTCTTGGGAGGTGTTATGTAAATGTCCTGATGGGTGGATGTGAGTCTGCAGGACAGGGTGTAATTGCATGCAGACTGCCCTAGGTAACACCCACATGTGATGCTGAGCCGCCTCCATAATTGATAGAGCTAAAATCCAATGAATGGAATAGACGGGCCAGGGACGGGCTAGATGTTGCTGGACATCCTCCAGCCAAGAATGAAAACCTAATTTCTGTTTCCTACAGATGGATCCAGTAACAGAAACCCACCAGGGAGATGTCCCCGTCCTCTGTGTTCCCGGGATTCCTCAGAGGAGGAGCAGGAGGATCACTCGATGGAACAGGATGACGATCATGTAGGTGGAACTGGGGTCTTTACAAGGAATACAGAGAGGTTAAAGCTTTATGACATGTAGAGGAACATTGTCAGGCTAATAATATATAAGGCTGTTTTAAATTTAAAGTAGAGCTGTTCACTCTATTACATACTCCTGACCTCTGAACCCTGCGTTACATACTCCTGACCTCTGAACCCTGCGTTACATACTCCTGACCTCTGAACCCTGCGTCACATACTCCTGACCTTTGAACCCTGCGTCACCTACTTCTGCCCTATGAACCCTGCATTACATTCTCCTGACCTCTACCCTCTGTGTTATAGACTCCTGACCTGTGCACTCTGTGTTATATACTACTGACCTCTGAATTCTGGGTTATATTCTACTTCTAAACTCTGCCTTACATACTACTGACCTATGAACTCTGCATTTTACATCACTAGCATGTGCATTTTGTGTTATATACGACTTACCTCTGAATTCTGTGTTACATACTACTGATCTGGAAACTCGGAGTGCATAATAGTGACCTCTGAATTCTGTGTTATGTACTCCCTACCTCTGCACCCTGCATTACTTACTACGTCCAACCTGCATTACCAATGACCTCTGCAGTTAGCATTACTTACTACTTTCCTCTAAACTTTGCGTCACATACTACTGACCTCTGCACTGTGCATTACATACTTCTGCACTCTGAATAACACTTAACTAACTTCTAATGTGCATTACATACTACTGCACTCTGCGTTAAAGAATTACTTACCTGTAAAATATGCATTACATACTACTTACCTCTGTACTGTGTGCTGCTACTTACCTCTAGACTCTGTTACATACTACCGACCTCTGCATTGATTATCATTTACTGTACCTCTTTAATCTGCATCAAATACTACTGAACTCTGCACTCTGCATTACTTACTACTTCCAACCTATACATTACAATTGACCTCTGCAGTTTTCATTACTTACTACTTACCTCTAAACTCTGCGTCACATACTACCGACCTCTGCACTCTACATTACATACTACTGATGTTTGAACCCTGTGTTACATACCCCTGATTTAAGAACTGTTACCTACTACTGAATTCTGAACTCTGCTTTACATAGGCCTGATCTCTACAGTGTGCATTATATACTACTAACCTCTGAATTCTGAGCTACACACTGGTGCCCTCTGAACTCTGCATTACATACTCCTGACCTCTGCTTTCATGCTACTAACCTCTGCACTCTGTGTTACACACTACTGACCTATTTTTTTTGCCCTATTCACACAGAACAAATTTACTGTACATGCACTTTCAATTATTTTTTTTATAAACAGACCTCCTTGTGTGATGTTGTTTTCCTCAGGATGACAATGTAATCAGCATTAAGGTTGAAGATGAAGAAGATCCATATATGAGGGGCAGTGAGAAGAAAAGTCCCCTAGAGATCAGCACAGGTGAGTGATAAACAATATGAGGTCTCAGCATTCGCACAGCCATCAGTAAGGTGTCTTATATGCGTGACATGTCATTCGTTATTTATTTCCTATGATGACCATTGCCATCTAGTGGCCATAATGCAGTATTACCCTGATTACGATAGTTCAGAAAATTACTGCATTATGACCACTAGACGGAGCTGATATAAATAGATATGGAAATAAATATAATCGGTCCAGACTACAGTCCCAGATCCTCCTTGGTCAGTGTCCATCGATGGTTAATGGTCGTTATATTCACCTTGTTTCCTACAGATGGCTCCAGTAACGGAAATACCCCAGAGAGACATCCCCGTCCTCTGCATTCCCGGGATTCCACACCCCGTGGATATCAGGTATACTCAGGATTGATGGGCTCATATCTCCGAATTCCAAACTACCCATTTCTGAACAGAGGACTCCTTATTCCAACTTTCTTGTGCTTCCTTTAGGCTGAAAACCCGGAGCTCGTCATTGTGCCGCATGCGGAGGATGGAGACCATGACGTAAAGGGAACTCGGACTTCGGAGGTCATCCCGGGTCAGTAAGGAGACCTTTTTCTTCTTCTCTAGTTTTAGGGTCCAGGTGGGTCAGGTTTAGTCTTTATTGCTATGTCTCTTCTGGTTCCCACAGTGAATATTCGATGTATAATGCTCCGACCCTTCTCAGTAAGCGGTAGTTCCTGTTGAGTGCAACAGTGTGTGCCATTCCTGACTCGGCATGTGTTCACCCCCAGGCTGCTGCCTTTCCAGCTAAAGAGGTAGCAGCTGACGGGACGTAAAAACTCAACTCAACCAATAGGGTTTTATCGCTCTCCCAACAGCTAGCGTAAACGAGCCCTTAGACGCTGTGCAAATATCTTGCCTTGCCATCCCTGTAATGCGTGCAAGATGTGGGAAAAAAAACGTTCTGTTTATTTCCTATGATTGGCAGTGCCATCTACTGGCCATAATGTGGTACTTTCCTGAAATACCGCAATCCAAGAAAATACCACATTATTGCCACTAGATGGTGCTGACGATCAAAGGAAAAAAAAGTAGAGACTGCCATTTTAGTAACTTCACAGGGATTATTCGCGAGGGTTGTGCGACTGCTGAATCATGTTAGTTTGGATGGGAGAATTAGCTGATTTTTCTCTTGTGGGCTGAACGGACCAAATTTGAGCTGTCTATGGCCAGCCTTTTTGTGTGGCCCTCAGGGCCCCTGCTGAAAGAAGTCCGTGTTTTCCTTACCTAGGTGCTTACTTGAGCCTGTGATGAAAAATATTTGTTAGATTGCCTTCTAGTGGTAAAATATTTAGATTTATTTATTTCACACTGTGTTACTTTTTCTGTGCTGTCTATCCCTTTTCTATTTAAAAGAAAAAAAATTCTTTGTTTTATATAAAAAAGGAAAGGGGAGTCACTACTGTCTCTTGTTTGTGTAAATTTCAGCTTCAGCTACTGAGCTCTGTAAACAGGGTTTTTTTTTTTTTTTGCAACAAAGTAGGTAAGGAGAGTCTAGAAAACATAATAAGGAACAAATGGCTCCATCTGCTGGTTGAAATGAGAAAGAAAAATATTCATTGACATATCACTTAAAAAAATAACATAAATTATATAAAAGGTTAAAACATGAAAGGACTTTTTAAAACTATAATAGCGACATAACAAGTTATTCTTGTTTTGGAGAAGCCACAGTCCTTTTTATAAAAAGAAATACTTGCACTTTATGGCGCCCTCTTGGATCTCCCAACAGTTGGAGCAAATGGAAACGTTTGAGTCACCTCAGCATTTACTCCTCTTGTTTGACACAATGTAGAGGATTACAGAAGCAGATCATCCACCTGCTGCTGTCTCTGACTTTAAAGCCTTGCTGCAAAGTTACAGTGTACAGTCTGAGTGATCACTGTGGAAGAGGAAACTGAGGAAATGCCTTCCTCATGCCTGCATCAGACCCAATGGCATTCTTTTTTCATCCCAGCCTGGGCACAGTTGATTTCCCCTTGCTGTAAAATAAGACATGACAGTCATTTATTAATTCAGACTTGAGCCCAAGAGTGACCGATCCTCTTTAACATCTATAAGCAACACAACGGGTATGGAAAGACAATGGGTTATTGGTGACAACAGCAATGTGTCATTGATCTCGTGTTCCTCTGGTTCCTCTCCAGATCATGAAGGGAAGAACAGTTTTCCTCTACCCGAAACCTTAGGCTCTCACCACTCCAGGGCATCATCCACGTGGTCATCCAACAAGTTGGTCTCCCTGGAGGGGAAAATCTACGTTTGCTATGAATGCGGCAAGTGCGTCGTCTATGACACCAACCTTCAGGAGGCGGAGCCAGGCACGAGCTCGGCCCTGTGCTGCGACTGCGACAAAGCCAACCCGTTCAAGCCCTTCCTCTGCATCAAGTGCGGCAAGTCGTTCTCCAGCAAGATGGTGTTCATGGCCCACCAAAGCGTTCACACCGGTGGACAGTCCTTCCTATGCGGTGAGTGTGGATTGACCTTCTCCAACAAGTCCATCCTGGAGACGCACCAGAGCATTCACACTGGGGACCGGCCCTTCTCCTGCTCAGAGTGCGGAAAGTGCTTCGCCATGAAGGCCAACCTGGTGAAACACCTGAAGGTCCACAAGGGGGAGAAGCCTTTTCCCTGCCAAGAGTGCGGCAAGCGTTTCGGCATGAAGTCCAACTTAGTTAAGCATCAGCGAGTTCACACTGGGGAGAAACCGTTTGAGTGTGCTCATTGCGGAAAGGCCTTTGGCATGAAGTCCAACCTAGTTAAGCATCAGCGTATTCACACGGGTGAAAAACCTTTCAAGTGCCTTGAGTGTGGCAAGTGCTTTGCCAGCCGGTCTAACCTTACTACACATGAGAAAATTCACACGGGGGAAAAGCCTTTCACCTGTTCCTTTTGCGGTAAGGGGTTTATCACCAGCTCCGACCTATCGCGGCACCAGAAGACCCATACTGGCGAACGGCCCTTCATGTGCTCGGACTGCGGCAAGACTTTCGTTAGCAAGTCCATTCTTACCGCCCATCAGAAATCTCATACAGAAGACAAGCCTGCCCTTACTTTAAACGTTGTTTCTGAGTGTTTGGACAGCTGCTAGGAAGCGATGATTGGCAACTTTCTATTTAAAGCATGGACGTGTTGCTTTTTTTGTAGCCTTGATCTAATCTTTCATATAGTTATAATCCGTCAATGTGCCGACTGAGAAAGCCTATCCAGCTGTGGGTGGAGAGGGACAGAAAGAGGCTGAGTTGGCCAGCTTACCTAACCAAGGCTGTGGATTAGCGGTCTCCAAACTGCAGCGATTTGCTTGCCTTTATCTGGACCTTGGGGCACTATTCCTCCCACTGACACCAATAAAAGGGCACAATTCCTCTCACTGGCACCAAAAAAGGGGCACAATTCCTTCCACTGACAGCAACAATGGGGTATAATTCCAATGATGGGGCATTTCTTTCATTGATACCAACAATGGGCCACTATTCCTCCCACTGACACCAGCAAAAGGGCACAACTCCTCCCACTGACACCATTGATGGGGCACAATTCCTTCCATGGACACCAATTATGTGGCATAGTTCCTTCTATTAACACCAACAATGGGCCACTATTACTCTTACTAACACCAGCAAAAGGGCACAATTCCTCCCAATGACACCAATGATAGGAAATAATTCCTTCCATTGACACCACTGATAGGACATTTTCTACTCCCGGTGGCCCTAGTCTGGCCCCTGGTCTGAAGGACTTTGTTTACAAAGTTTGGAGACCTCTGCTGTAGATGATAGTAAGAAATAGGTATCGTACATCAGAAAGTCATTCTTCCCGCTACATCAGCCTTGACTTTGACCTCATTCCTAAGAACTTGGATGCCTGTAAAGGACCAGAGGCACCATGCTAGGTGATCAGAACATGCCCCACCACCAGAGAGTTCACAAACTTGGTCCATGCCCCCAAGCTACTGTCTGGTGAAGATGATTGCACCTTTAAGAAAAAAAAAAGACCTCTGGGCTAGCCTGACCTGCCCACCTACCTCCATGATGTGAAAGGCCAGCTTGATGTCACCAAAGTTTGGCTGTTGGGCGTCCTCCTAGTACCAACATAGGCCCATCTGCAGTTATGGCCTTTAATATGTCTGTAGGGCACAATGGTCAATGGCAATGCTAACCTTCAAAGACCAGTGATCAGTCAAAGGACCTGGCCAGGAGTGGCTTTAACAGCCCCAGAACATACCTAGGCTAGCAGATACCAGCTAGTTTATAAACTTCTTGGTATCAAACGTTGTCTCCAAGTTTCAAAAAAGAAGAGGTACCTCAAGGAATAAAGAAAAAGAGGAGGAATGGCAGGAGAGCGCGTAGGCTGTAGTAGAGCTTTAAACATGAACAATTAACATGAATGAAGAAGTTGGCTGTGGTATGTGCAACCTTAGCTGAATACTTGAAGCATATGCCTGTATCCACATGGGTGGTTGCTCTCGATACTTCAAGGTACCCAATCCTCAGTCCACTTAGGGAATGGGAAGAAGGTTGAACATGCTTGACTACGTTTTTGAAGTGCCTGTCGATGACTAAGGTATGCAATTAAAGGGTTTTGGCAAGTAAGGTTCTGAATGTGGGTCTTTCTTGGTACAACATTTTATTGAATACCAAAATTATATAATATATATATAATAACATGTTTTAAATGTACAAACAGGATCTATATTCTAGACCAGGGATCTCTAAACTTTCTAAACAAAGGACCAGTTTACTATCCTTCGGGCTTTAGGGGGGCCGGACTATGACCAGTGGGAGTAGATAAGGCATTGAGAGTAAACAATGCCCCATCATTGATTTTAGTGGGAGGAATAGTGTTTCGTTGTTGAGTGGGAGGAATAATGACCCATCAATGGTGTCAGTGGGAGGAATAGTACTTCATCATTGGTGTCATTTGGAGGAATAGTATCTCACTGGTGGTATGAGTGGGAGGAATAATCCCCCATAGTGGATGCCAGTGGGAGGAATAGTGCCCCATCATTGGCATTTGTGGGGGGAATGGTGCCCCATCGTTGGTGCTAGTGGGAGGAACAGTGCCTCATCTTTGGTACCAGTGGGAGGAGTGGTGCCCTATCATTGGCATTATAGGGAGGAAGGGTTCCCCATCGTTGGTGCCAGTGGGAGAAATAGTGCCCCATCAGTGATGTCAGTGGGAGGAATAGTACCTCCTCATTGGTGTCAGTTGGAGGAATAGTATCTCACTAGTGGTATGAGTGGGAGCAATTATGCCCCATTATGGGTGCCAGTGGGATGAATAGTGCCCCATCATTGGCATTAGTGGGGGGGGGGGAATGGTGCCCCATCGTTGGTGCCAGTGAGAGGAATAGTACTCAATGTTTGGTGCCAGTGGGTGGACTAGTGCCCCATCCTTGGTGCCAGTGGGAGTAGTGGTGCCCTATCATTGGCATTAGTGGAAGGAATGGTGCCCCATCGTTTGTGCCAGTGGGAGGAATAGTGCCCCATCATTGGTGTCAGTGGAAGAAATGGTGCCCCATCCTTGGTGCTAGTGGGAGGAATGGTGCCCCATCCTTGGTGCCAGTGGGAGGAATGGTGCCCCATCCTTGGTGCCAGTGGGAGAAATGGTGCCCCATCCTTGGTGCCAGTGGGAGAAATGGTGCCCCATCCTTGGTGCCAGTGGGAGGAATGGTGCCCCATCCTTGGTGCCAGTGGGAAGAATGGTGCCCCATCCTTGGTGCCAGTGGGAGGAATGGTGCCCCATCCTTGGTGCCAGTGGGAGGAATGGTGCCCCATCCTTGGTGCCAGTGGAAGGAATGGTGCCCCATCCTTGGTGCCAGTGGGAGGAATGGTACCTCATCAGCGGTGTCAGTAGGGGGAATGGTGCCTCAACCACGGTGTCCCATCTTTGGTGTCAGCAGGAGGAAATGTGTCCCAAGGGCCGGATATCGGCAAGCAAAGGGCCGCATCTGGCCCCCTGACCAAAGTTCGGAAACCGCTGTTTCTTGCCAAAACCAATCAGTTCCTGTAATTGCATACCCTGCTCATCTACAGGCACCCCTGCTAGCACCACAACCTTGCTTTTTTAAAAAAAAAAACTCAAGCAAGTACAAAATCCACACTAATGCAGTATAAAAAATCTGCTTTGTACACGTCAGTCATTTGCCACAAATCTTCACTGTAATTTGCTTATTACTTTTTTTTTTTCTCTAGGATCGCCAGCTCCATCTAGTGAAAATAATGCAATTATTATTTTTTGGAATACCTCAGTCAGGAAACATCCTGCATTATTGCCACTAGATGGCGGCGACGATCCTTAGAAATAAATGTAAAAAGCAAATTACAAGGAAGATCTGTGGCGCTTATGATTAACACATGCGCACAAGTAAATTTTTTTTATACCTTTATTACCTTTTTAAGTAGTAAAATATTTATAAAGTGGAGGGGATGCAAAAGTCAACAGAATATTAACCCTTATGTGAAGTATGGTACCCGTGATGCATCTGTTCTTAAGAGGGTTGTGTTGAATTCCTTATCTGTACAAAAATAGTTTTTTTATTAAAAAATATCTCTTTCTGCACCTAAAACCACATTAAATTGATGTTTGTGCATTGTTTCATAGCTTGCTGTGTTTTTGACTTGCAGGTTTTGTGTAAATTTTATGGCGTGCATTTTCTATAGCAGTAGGTAGGTCCCACTTTGGTGTGGAGATACACGTAAAGGCGCATAAACTGCAACATATTCATGTTTTACGTCCCCCTGTAATCTGTGCCAGTTAGAGTTGCAGTTTCCGATTGACGCACTTAAACCGGTATGATAGTGGTTGGCTCGCACAATCCTGGAGTAATGCCCTCAGAAGTCATCTAATTAGTAAATAGAGTCCGCCTGTGTGTAATTTAATCTCAGTATAAATATAGCTGTTCTGTGAGAAGTTTAAAACAGGGTTCGGTTATAAAAAAATATCCCAAGCTTTAAACATCTCACGGAGCTCTGTTCAATTCATCATCCGAAAATGGAAAGAGTATGGCGCAACTGCAACCCTACCAAGACATGGCCGTTCACCTAAACTGACAGGCCGGGCAAGGAGAGCATTCATCAGAGAAGCAGCCAAGAGGCCCATGGTAACTCTGGAGGAGCTGCAGAGATCCACAACTGGGAGAATCTGTCCACAGGACAACTATCTGGTCTTTAGGGAAGAGTGACAAGAAGAAAGCCATTGTTGAAAGAAACCCATAAGAAGTCCTGTTTGCAGTTTGTCAGAAGCCATGTGGTGGACACAGCAAACATGTGGAAGAAGGTGCTCTGGTCAGATGTGACCAAAATTAAACTTTTTGGCCTAAAAGCAAAATGCTATGTGTGGTGGAAAACTAACACTGCACATCACTCTGAACACACCATCCCCACCTTGAAACATGGTGGTGACTAGGGCTGGGGGAAAAAAAACGATTTAAATCTTGAATCAAGTTGAGAGGTCAAATCAATTTTTTTTTCACCGCGCTGGTCCTGAGGAGCTGCGGGCAGGAGTTTTTAGGCGAGGCCGCGGCTTCGGCCTAGTCCGCGAGGCCGGACGCCGCGGACTAGGCCGAAGCCACGGCCTCGCCTAAAAACTCTTGCCCGCAGCTTCTCAGGACTGGCGCGGTGTCCAAAAAAAAAGAAAAAGAAAAAAAAACTCGATTCAAAGAGATTGCAGATTTTTTTTTTTTAAATCTCCCAGCCCTAGTGGTGACAGCATCATGCTGTGGGGATGCTTTTCTTCAGCAGGGACAGGGAAGCTGGTCAGAGTTGATGGGAAGATGGATGAAGCCAAATACAGGGCAATCTTAGAATAAAACCTGTTGGAGTCAGCAAAAGACTTGAGGCTGGGGCGGAAGTTCATCTTCCTGCAGGACAAGGACCCTAAACATACATCCAGAGCTACAATGGAATGGTTTACATCAAAGCATATTCATGTGTTAGAATGGTCCAGACCTAAATCCAATTGAGAATCTGTGACAAGACTTGAAAATTGCTGTTCACAGACGCTCTCCTTCTAATTTGACAGAGCTTGAGCTATTTTGCAAAGAAGAATTGGCAAAAATGTCCCTCTCTAGATGTGCAAAGCTGGTAGAGACATCCCCAAAAAGACCTGCAGCTGTAATTGCCGCGAAAAGGTGGTTCTAGAAAGTATTGACTCAGGGGGGCGCCATACGAATGCACCCCCACACTTTTCAGATATTATGATGGGTTCCCACCATCCCTGTGCTGAGCTTCCGGCTCTGTACACCTGCTGTACCCGTTATGAGGGAGCTCCCATCATCCCTGTGCTAAGTTCCTGGGTCTGTACACCCACTGTGCCCATTATGAGGGGTTCCCACCATCCCTGTGCTGAGTTCCCGGGTCTGTAAACCTGCTGTGCCCATTATGAGGGGTTCCGACAATCCCTGTGCTGAGTTCCCAGGTTTGTACGCCCTGCTGTGCCCATAATGAGGGGTTCCCACCATCCCTGTGCTAAGTTCCTGGGTCTGTACACCTGCTGTACCCGTTATGAGGGGCTCCCACCATCCCTGTGTTGAGTTCCCAGGTCTGTACACCTTCTGTGCCCATTATGAGGGGTTCCCCACCATCCCTGTGCTGAGCTTCCTGCTCTGTACCCGTTATGAGGGCTCCCATCATCCCTGTGCTAAGTTCCCAGGTCTGTACACTCGCTGTGGCCATTATGAGGGGTTCCCACCTTTCCTGTGCTGAGTTTGTGGATCTGAACACCTGTGCCCATTATGAGGGGTTCCCACCATCCTTGTGCTGAGCTTCCATCTCTGTACACCTGCTGTACCCGTTATGAGGGGCTCCCATCATCCCTGTGCTGAGTTCCCGGGTCTGTAAACCTGCTGTGCCCATTATGAGGGGTTAATTTTGTTTATTGAAAAATCTTACAAACAACAACTTATATACAATAAAACCATAATAAATAAATAAAACATATTCACAAAATAATTGAATATGACTATACAAAACAAAAAAAAACAAACACAAGCACATAATAAATGGTGCAAACTAAAATGCGCACAACATAATCCCTAGGGGAGAACCAGACTAAGGAACATCACCGTCACCATGCATGTAGCCTTTTATAAAAACGGAGTGGGAACTGTCATTAGGGTAGTTGAGGCAGATGTTTCTTAGCCTAACTACGCCCTCTCCCTGGAGAATCAGCGCGCTTCGTTGCACCCTGGCACTCATCATCCATAGAGGATGCTGAACTCAACGAGTCCCACTCATCATCATCTGGCAGGACTTCAAACTTATTTGTCTAATGCAAAACCTTAGGACTTGAGGTAACTGTACCTCTTTTTTTCCCCTTTCTTTTGCCCCTCCTCCTTTTATCCTCCAACCACTCCATATCATCCTTGGACAAACTGGAATCAACAGCCTCCCCTTCACCCCCCACTTTTCCTGCCCTTACCTACCACCAGGCCAGCCTCTTCGCCATCCTTCTCACGAACCTCAATAGAAACCCTGCAGTGTCGGGGGAGGGGGACTGGCACCACACCTGACGCACCAGCCTCAGCACCTCTTGCTGCCTCTGCAATTTTGGAAGACACAGAAGAATTGGACACATTCTCAACAACTGAAACCTTTCCTACAGACTGGGAAGACACTGACACACTAGGTAAACACACAGATTGGGAGGACACAGACAAATTGGGTATTGGCACAGACTCAGATGGACTCACAGGCACCCCAGCTGCTGAGCTCCGAGCATCCTCCATGTCCATGCGGAAGAACTCTCTCATGAGCTCAGGATTGTTGTACATTGCCTCAGGACATTGACTATAAGGATGTCCCACCGCATTGCACAGATTGCACCTGATGATATTACAGTCCTTCGCCAAATGTCCTATACCCTGACACAGAGAGCACTTCATCACTGGACAGGAGGATGCAAGATGCCCTTTATCTCCACACTTGTTGCAGAGCTTTGGCTGGCCTGGATAGAAGATGGTCAGCCTGTCCCTCCCCAGGAAAGATGAGGATGGCAGATGCTGGAAGACATTGTCAGTTACTTTTAATTTTAGCTGCACAGACCACCCCCCTGTCCATATTCCCCGATTGTCCAAAATCTTTTTTAGGGGGCTCAGGACGTCTCCATACCTCCTCAACCAAAAAGTTAAATCCCCTTGTGGTATGGACTCATTGCAGACAAGAATTGTCACCATTTTAATGAGGGGTTGGCATGAAACAAGCTTTGGGATGAGCCCTTTCCAGTCCGGCAGGCCCCTACACACGTGTTCATACTTCTCCCAAAAAATGTCCAGAGACTCCGGACAGAAAAAGGACAAATCATACTCATAGGAACCTGCCGGACTGATCAGGGCGAAGATATCTGTGGGTGTAAACCCCATCTGCAGGATTTTATCCACTATTGCCCTCCTATGTGGGGGGATTCCACCGCCTTCCCATTTTAACTGGACAACATTCCTCCTTTTAAACAGGGAGGAAGATAAAACATTCCCATATTGCTTCCCTGCTTGCTCCCCCTTCCCAGATCCTGTAGCAACAACACCAGCATAAGTTTTTGCAGTCTTGTCCTTGGACACATTCAAACCTGCTGGCAGAGAGTCTGAATCAGCTGGGATAGCAGTCTTCTGATTAGCAAAGGCAGGACCCTCCCCCTGCCCTGAACACACAGCTTCAATCCTGGGATCAATCACAGTCTTAATTACTGCAGACTCCTGGAGAGTTGTAGCACTACTGCACCCAGCATCCCCTCCACTATTCACAGGAACAGCTGCTGTGCCTGGTCCAGGCAAAGTCACTGTATTGTCCATGGAGCTCCTCACTGCAGACTCTTCCCCCCAGAAGCTGACAGTTACTCTCACCAGTTTCCTCTAAAGCTTTGTTTTCAGCAGGTATTTCATGCTGCACATTGTCCATGGGTCTGGGCTGACTGCCAGTAGCACTACAACCCTTAGCAAGCCCTTTGTCACTAATAAAGTCCACATCACCATCCTGCACACACACTGTACCTGCCGCTGTGTTGTTACCTTTTGCAATGTCATGGCTGACAGTGGGATCAGACTTCCTCCCAGCTGCTGCAGACTTCATGGTGGATCTTGCTCTCTCCACAGGTCTCTCTTTCACAGGGTGAGGAACGATGTCCATCTTCTCATCATCTTCTGGGGATTCCAGCTTAGTAATGAACTCCAGCATGCCAATACCTCCCTCAACCTCCTGCTCAGATGTTCCATATTGCTGTTGCAGAGGGAGGGAGACAGAGGCCTCCGCCATTGAGGGCTCAGCAGATGGCTGAGGTGTTGAAGAGCTAGGCTCATCCTCCAGACCCACTTTCTCACTCTCTGCTGACTCTGTCGGTACCTGCATCTCCTCGCTGAGTGGGTCACCTTCCATGCAGGAAGCTGTTCCTCTTCTCATGTGATTAAATCGCTCCTCATTCCTATATTTTTCTTTAAATATGCCACTATTCTTCTTCAGAGAGCTCACAGCTCCTTCTGCTTCTTCACAGCTTGCTCCAAGTCTTTCAACTCAGGCCTCAGAGCCGGTCTCTTCTTGCTGTATAGTTTGGCACAAATCTGTTTTTTCTTCTTAAATTCAGCCGTCAAAATCAACAATTTCTCCTCTTCTTTCTCAATCCGCTTCAGCTTCCCAACAATCCTCTGTCTAGGCAGACAGGGACTCATCACTCCTCGGGCCAGGCCGAGATGACTAGGCTGAGGCCTAGTCACAGGCCTATCCAGGGGGCCCCCGCCAGGGTCCTCCCCAGGATCCAGCATCCCTCCTGGGGCAGAGAAGCAACTCCAGCCCCTGGTCTCTGGTAGCACAGGAGCTAAGGAACCAGCAATCTCACTGTCAAGGAGCAGAATGGCAATATCCCACCATCCCTGTGCTGAGTTCCCAGGTTTGTACGCCTGCTGTACGCGTTATGAGGGGTTCCCACCATCCCTGTGCTAAGTTCCCGGGTCTGTACACCTGCTGTGCCCATTATGAGGGGCTCCCATCATCCCTGTGCTGAGTTCCCGGGTCTGTACACCCGCTGTGCCCATTATGAGGGGCTCCCACCATCCCTGTGCTGAGTTCCCAGGTCTTTACACCTGCTGTACGCGTTATGAGGGGTTCCCACCATCCCTGTGCTAAGTTCCCGGGTCTGTACACCTGCTGTGCCCATTATGAGGGGCTCCCATCATCCCTGTGCTGAGTTCCCGGGTCTGTACACCCGCTGTGCCCATTATGAGAGGTTCCCACCATCCCTGTGGTAAGTTCCCGGGTCTGTACACCTGCTGTGCCCATTATGGAGGGGCTCCCATCATCCCTGTGCTGAGTTCCCAGGTCTGTACACCCGCTGTGCCCATTATGAGGGGTTCCCACCATCCCTGTGCTGAGTTCCCGGGTCTGTAAACCTGCTGTGCCCATTATGAGGGGTTCCCACCATCCCTGTGCTGAGTTCCCGGGTCTGTAAACCTGCTGTGCCCATTATGAGGGGTTCCCACCATCCCTGTGCTAAGTTCCCGGGTCTGTACACCTGCTGTGCCCATTATGAGGGGTCCCCACCATCCCTGTGTCCACAGTCAGATTTATTCCTGAGCTAGAAAAATGGTGGAAGACTTATGAACGTGAATGTTTTACATACCGTCCAGTATATTTGATCACATTATATGATATGAGTCTTGCTATATACCAGGGATATGCAATTAGCGGACCTCCAGCTGTTGCAAAACTTCAAGTCCCATCATGCCTCTGCCTCTGGGTGTCATGCTTGTGGCTGTCAGAGTCTTGCTATGCCTCATGGGACTTGTCGTTCAGCAACAGCTGGAGGTCCGCTAATTGCATATCCCTGCTATATACTATATCATCTTATTTTATTTTCAATTACACATTATATTTATATATGATTTCCATCGGATTCTATTAGAGGTATTTTAACTGCTTCCTTTGTGAAAGGAATTACGAGCGGCATGGGGCGCCTTGTGGGGCTGCAGCTAGCAAAGGACGACAGGTCCCAGCATGAGGTATGCAGGACATGCTGGGACTTGTTATTCCCCCGAGAGAGACTAATGGGATCACCACGAGCTTTGTCTGCGTGGCATTGATACTGATCATTTTCTGCACACAGCTAATGTCATACAACGATAAAAAAAAAACCATATAAATATAATAAACTAAAAGAATATATATCTAGAATAAAAAAAAGTTCAAGATCTACCAGTAAAGCTAAAAAAAAAACCTGGTGAGGAAGGGAAGGAACAGCACTGCAAACCAGCAATAATCGTTCGGAACGTGCTTCAGAGGCTACTGAAAGGTGGTGAGGAAACTATGCATTTTTTTTTTCAATATCCAGTTAGAAGCCATGGGTATCAAATTATTTTTTTGTGCACAGCCTAACTCATTAAAAAATGTTAACTCCCTTTTATTTGCTTAAAAAGTAGGATAAAAAAAAATTTTGAGCTGCAAAACTTCAGGGTGTATTTATAAAACCTTCACATAGCAATTCACCCTGTGACAGTACATTCGTTCTGTGCGAAAGGGGTAAAAAACAAACTATTATTAGGCTATTTTATATTTATTGATTCATATTGGAAAATACTGCATTTGGCCACTAGATGGCTGTAAGTATCAAAGGAAATTCCTCTGACCCTTAGCACCATCTAGTGGTCAAAATGCATTAATTCAAGAATTAATCTAACATTTGTTATTGTTTTTTGCCCCATTCACACATAACGAATGTCCATGCACTTTCACTGGGTGAATTGCTGTGATTTTTTTTTTTTTTTACTAAAGATATCCCTTAACCACTTCAGACTTGCGTTATAGACAAAATATGGCTACAGTGCAGCTCCCTTCTTCTGAGAGGGCGTCCATGAACGTCCTCCCTGGACCAAGCATGAGGAGAGGAGAGCTGGTAACCAGTAAGTGTAACAGGGCATTTAAATAGATAATCAGGACACTGATTATCAGTGCAGCACATTAGTGCCAATCGGTGTCCATCAGTGCAGACTATTAGTGCCCATCATTGCATCCTCATCAGTGGAGACCATTAGTGCCCATCAGTTCAGCCTCCTCGGTGCCGCTTCATCAGTGCCCATCAGTGGAGACTATTAGTGCCCATCAGTGCAGACTATTAGTGCCCATCAGTGCAGCCTCATCAGTGCAGACTATTAGTGTCCACCAGTGCAGCCTCATCAGTGCCCATCAGTGCAAACTATTAGTGCTCATCAGTGCAGCCTCCTTTATGCCGCCTCATCAGTGTCCATCAGTGCAGGCTCATCAGTGTCCACCAGTGCAGACTATTAGTGCCCATCAGTGCAGCCTCATCTGTGCCTCCTCGTCAGTGCTCATCAGTGCAGGCCTTTTAGTGGCCATCTGTGCAGCCTCATCAGTGTCCATCAGTGCAGCTTCATAAGCGCACATCAGTAAAGGAGAAAAATTACTTACAGGTATTTGCTAAATTTATAACCGAAACTATAAAAAACGTTTTTTTTTTTTCAAAATGTTTGCTCTTTTTGCATTTGTTTACCAAAGAGTAAAAATCCCATCAAATTAAATACCACCAAATGAAAGCTTTATCTGTCTCTAAAAAATGTAACGCTATTTATTTTTGGGGTTTTTTTAGCGCAGAGGAAAAAAAAATAGATGGTCGTTTGAAAATCAGTTCCAGTCACCACACTGTTACTGTAATACACCCCATAAAAGTGTACGCACCAAATCCCATGAGCCTACGTGAAAAATAATGAGCCCTCTAGCATTGCGTCACCAAACGTGTGAGGGGATTATTGGCGATTTTCTTTTTCATTTTTACTTTTGGAAGTTATGAAAACTTTTTTTTTTCCTGTCTGTTCTCGAAGCCCCGCCCCCTCTCCCCCACGCCAGTTGCCATCGCAGAAGCTTCATAAACAGCTTAGCTGCGGAGGAGCTGCCTGTACTTGCCTGTTCGCTGAATTCCCCGGGCCATCTCCCACCGCCGAGTGACTGGTGAGTGGACTTCGTGTCGCGGCTTGTTCCAGCTCTTTGGCTGGCTCCTCCGACCGTTCTACATATAGCCCTATTGGCATTTACTCCCCTTCAAATGTCACTCCATCTTTTTCGGCTGAAGAGATAATTTGCGGCGGGATTTTGTAATGATCGATTTTCTAACTGATTTCTATCACCGGTTTCGCTCTGTTAAGCCCCTGCAAGCTCTTAAACATGCACAGGTGATGCTCAAGTGTGAATGGAGATGTAAGCGGAGCTATTATGCCTCTTAAAGCATTATCCTGGCTTTCTCTGCAGACGGGATATTTGGGTCAGGGCAGCAAGGCGACTGACTTTGCAAATGTTTATTACTGCCTGTTTACGTCCGTTTGAGCTCTTGAACTATGTACGAGTGACTCTCAAATGTGGAGGAAGCTGTAATCGGACACTTGCGTCTATTTCATCAGGTGTGAAATCTTGAGGCCAGGCGGTCCTATGTTTCGTTGCACCTCTTGAAGTATGCACAAGAAATGCTTTAATGGTGCGTTGTGTTCTGTAAGGCTTGTACAGGCTCTTGAAGTTTGCATGAACGCACGGTGGATCGGTAATGAGAATGTAGACAAACATAACAAAGTAGCACTCTAATCTAAACAGCTTGTGCTGTGTACAATGTGGTACGGAAAAAAATGGCAACTGTCCGCACTCAAGACGGCGATTCACTGTGACCAAACCTGAACCAGGTAGCGCAAGATGGTTTCAGTTCTGTGCTCCACCTGCTGGAGAAATCCCCAGAGGGACCTCTCCTGCAGGTGGAGAGCATAACTGAAGCCATTTTACGCTACATGGTTTCGTTTTGGTCGCGGTGAGTCAGCATCATGAATGAGCTTATTCTTTTCGCCTCCACTAGGGGGCAAAACGCATCCGTTGGACCTCTCCTGCAGGTGGGGAGCAGAAATGAAGCCATCTTACACTACCTGGTTTAGTTTTGGTCAGACCCTGAATGGGCTTAATTGTTTTGTCTCCACTAGGGGTGAAGCGTGTTTGGTGTCACCTATCCTTTGTGTGGAGAGCAGAACTGAAGCCATCTTACTCTACCTGGTCTACTTCCGGTCACAGTGAGTTGACATCCTGAGTGGGCCAAATCAATTCACCTCCCTAGGGGGCGAAACGCATCTGAGGGACCTACTGAGGGTGGAGAGCAGAAGTGAAGCCATCTTGCACTACATGGTTTAGTTTTGGTCACAGTGAGTCGGCATCCTGAGTGAGCTTAATCGTTTTGCCTCTACTGGGGGTAATACGCGTCTGAGGAACCTCTCCTGCAGGTGGAGAACACAACTAAAGCCATCTTACACTACCTCATTCAGTTTTGGTCAGTGAGTAGGCTTCCTGAGTGGGCTTAATTGTTTCCCCCCACTAGGAGTGAAACATGTCTGGTGGACCTCTCCTATGGGTGGAGAGCCGAAGTGAAGCCATCTTGCACTACATGGTTTAGTTTTGGTCACAGTGAGTCGGCATCCTGAGTGAGCTTAATCGTTTTGCCTCTACTGGGGGTAAAACGCATCTGAGGAACCTCTCCTGCAGGTGGAGAACACAACTAAAGCCATCTTACACTAACTCGTTCAGTTTTGGTCACAGTGAGTAGGCTTCCTGAGTGGGCGTAATTGTTTCCCCCCACTAGGAGTGAAACATGTCTGGTGGACCTCTCCTATGGGTGGAGAGCAGAATTGAAGCCATCTTACACTACCTGGTTTAGTTTTGGTCACAGTGAGTCGCCATCCTGAATGGGCTTAATTGTTTTGTCTCCACTAGGGGTGAAACGTGTTTGGTGTCACCTCTCCTTTGTGTGGAGAGCAGAACTGAAGCCATCTTACTCTACCTGGTTTACTTCCGGTCACAGTGAGTTGACATCCTGAGTGGGCCAAATCAATTCACCTCCCTAGGTGGCGAAACGCATCTGAGGGACCTACTGAGGGTGGAGAGCAGAAGTGAAGCCATCTTACACTACATGGTTTAGTTTTGGTCACAGTGAGTCGGCATCCTGAGTGGGCTTAATCGTTTTGCCTCTACTGGGGGTAAAACGCATCTGAGGAACCTCTCCTGCAGGTGGAGAACACAACTAAAGCCATCTTACACTACCTTGTTCAGTTTTGGTGAGTAGGCATCCTGAGTGGGCTTAATTGTTTCCCCCCACTAGGAGTGAAACATGTCTGGTGGACCTCTCCTATGGGTGGAGAGCAGAATTGAAGCCAGCTTGCATTACCTGGTTTAGTTTTGGTCACAGTGAGTCGTGTCTTGAGTGGGCTTAATTGTTTTGCCTCCACTGGGAGTGAAACACATCTGAGGGACCTCTCCTGAAGGTGGAGAACACAACTAAAGCCATCGTATACTACCCTGTTCCGTTTTGGCAAAGTGAATAGCCATCCTGAGTGGGCTTAAAGGAGAAGTCCAGCCAAAGCTTGTTTGGCTTTATTTCTACTGTGGATCACAGGAGTGCAATTAGTTTTGCACACCTGTGACCCATTTTCAGCTGAAGTCCGCTCTCTGCTGATGTCACAGAAATCAGTCCAGGCACTGGGTCATCCTGACAATAAAGTCTGGATCCACCAGGTACCTGGACTGACACCCATCTCAGCCTCTCAGCAAGCCGCTGAGAGCCTGAAACGGCCGCTCCCCGCCCCTCCACAGCTCAGCGCTCCAGTGAGCGAGGAGGAGCAGAGCAGAGAGCTGTCGATTGACAGTCAGCAGTGAAACCTCCTCCTATGGGTGGAGAGCAGAACCGAAGCCAGCGTACGCTACCTGGTTTAGTTTTGGTTACAGTAGGCTGATGTCCCGAGTGGGCTTAATCAGTTCACCTCCCTAAGTGTTGAAATGCATCTGAGGAACCTACTGAGGGTGGAGAGCAAAAGTGAAGCCATCTCTTGATTGGACTTAATAGTTTTGCCTTCACTAGGGGGTGAAACTGTGTCTGTGGCCATTGTAGTCCATCATTGTAGGATACTAGGGGATTTTCCGGTTATTTCTATTAGCTTTCCATTTTTTAATAAAAAAATCCTCATAATAATGCCACTAACAGTGAAATAATAATAATCATACCAATAATAACAATGTAATGCTACTATTCCAAGTTTACCAAGGTGGTGATAATCATCATCATAATAATAATATAAATCAATAATAATGCCAATAAATATATAATGCTATTCTAGTGATAATAATAGTTATAATAATGCTGTAATAATAAGAATAAAAGAAAATAAAAATTCCACTAATAATGATTTAGTTCTATTCTAATATAATATTTATCATCATCATCATACAAAGTAATAATAATAATGCTACTATTATATTCTAATATAATATTAATGATCATCGTAAGCACTAATAATGATAATGCCACGAACAATTAAATAATAACGATGTAATGCTACTATTGCAATGTTATAATAATAAGAATCATCATAATAGAAAATAATAATAAAGCCACTAATAATGATGTAATGCTACTATTCCATTGTTAAAAAAAAATACAAATAATCATCAGCATCATAATAATATAAAAATAATCATTATAATACCATTAATAATAATAAGTCTATACTTATGTTAGTCCTGTAGTTAAAATAAAAATAAACAAAAATAAATTGTAATTGGCATAATTCATTTGTACTGTTGTAGCACAGAGATGAGGGATGTACAGCTGGAATGTCAGATTCCCTGCGCTGGTCGTCCCTCCTTGCAGTCTCCTCTGTGGGCTCCGACAAGATGGCTGCCCGGGGGGACATCTGGGAGAAATCTCCTCCCTCTAGCGCCGTGGAAGTTGGAGAGAACTACATTTCCCGTGAGTGGGCGGCGCAGGGGAGGAGATGACGTCACAGCGACGGTGTCTCTCCTCTTCCTGTGTGGGGATCGGACGGTTTGCTGGCAGTGGAGGGTGAGGGGTTAGTAGAGTGGTGATGGGGTGCAGACTGTCCTCCTCTGACTTTACATCTCTGACACCTCTAGGCTTCTCTGTCCTCCTCCCCTCTACTCATTGTTCATCTCATCCCTTCCATTACCCACTTTCCATCTGATCTTCACCCATTGGTCACCCCTCTGTGGCCCTGCCCACCGCGCTACATCTCGCCGCCCCTCGCCAGTATAAATGTAAACCCTTTCGCGGAGTGCCAGGAGCTCACATACTTCGCTGCGATCGTAATCGGATACCGTTTCTTTTTTGATCCGTGTTTCCCGTCGCTCTGCAATAAGATTTTTTTTTTTTTTTTAATTTATGTTTAAAGCAGAGAGAAATAAAAGGCGAATAAACTTTTTGACGCCGTTGAAAGCGATTTTGAAAATTTCCATCTTTTTTGTGACACTGTTAAATGGGTCGTTTTTCTTTTTCGTAGGCACAAGGTTTGTTATTGAGGGGTTGGCATCACAGGCGGGCATCATGGCGGTTGCTAGTCATGTCAACGGGGTTTGCGCTAGAGAGAGTCCTATTCGTGTAGTCTGAGAAGATCTGTCTACATTGTTGAATCTTTTGCCCCCCCCCCCCATCACAGAATGTTCTGAGTTGAGTCTTAAAGCCTGACTCCATTACTTTTGCAGGTTTCCAGGAGGTGGACATGCTTGGATTCCTCAGGAGGACTTCGGCATCATACCATGGTTATATGCGGAATGAGGTCCAGCTCCCGCTGTAAGCGCTATAGACCCAGCACTACGGTCACATCGCCGCCCCCCTCTATTTCTGACCATTAACAAAACAAATAGCCCTGGGCTCCCTGTTTATGAATGGTCAGGAAGGCTCAGTTTTATGAATAGTCAGGAAGGCAGTGGAAAGGCAACCATAGAACTTGGGTCTAGTGCTTACAGCCAGTGTGGCCAGGAAAGTACAGATGGGCATAGAAGTATGGCAGTGAGGTCCTCCCGGGGAACGAGAATGTTCACCTGATGGAAAACTATGAAGGTAATCCTGCCCGAAGTTCTGCTTTTAACAATTTTTATCGGTCCTGAACGCTTTAATAAATAGAGCTTTTCAAACTCTTTTTCTTTTTAAACACCTTTAGGGCTCTGCAGAGCCGGGGACGCTGAGATGGAGGATCGGAAGCCTTTACTGGGTAAGAAGATCGCACTTGCGGTCACCAAGAAGAGTGCAAGTATTGCATTGTGAGGTGATGGGTTGCATGTCTTCCAAGTGGTATTTGTTTTTGTGTGGGGCTTCCAGGGTGGCCACAGGCGAAGGTTCTTTAAGTGTGTGGCTTTCAGGGTGGTCATAGGTAGAATTTCCCAAAGTGGGGTTTTCATGGTGGTCAAAAGTGGAAGTTCTCCAAATGTGGGTCTGCAAGGGGGGCCATAGTCTTCCAAGTAGGGGGCTTCCAGGGTGGCCTTAGTTGGAAGTCCTCCAAGTGTGGGGCTTCCAGGGTGGCACTAGGTAGAAGTTCTCCAAGTGGGGGGGAAGGGGGCCTTCTAGGGTGGCCATAGGTAAAAGTTCTCCAGAGAAGGTGGCTTCCAGGGAGGCCATAGGTAGACGTTCTCCAAGTGTGGGCTTCTAGGGTTTCCATAGGTAAAACTTCTCCAGCAAGGCCATAGGTGGAAGGTCTGAAAGTGTGGGGCTTCCAGTGAGGCCAAAGGTGGAAGTTCTCCAAGTCTGTGGCTTTCAGGGTGGCCATCAATGGAATTTTCCGAAGTGTGAGACTTTCTGGGTGGGCATAAGGGAAGTGCTCAGAGTGTAAGGCTTTCAGGGTGGCCATTGGTGGAAGTTCCCCACATCTGAGACTTTCAGGGAGGCAATAGATGGAAGTTCTCCAATTGTGGGGCTTCCAAGGTGGTCATAGGTAGAAGTTCTCCAGGGAGGCCAGAGATGGAAGTTCTCCATTATCTGGGGCTTTCTGAGAGGCCATAGGTGAAAGTTCTCAGAGTGTAAGGCTTTCAGGGTGGCCATTGGTGGAAGTTCCCCAAGTCTGGGATTTTCATGATGGGCACAGGTGGAAGTTCTCCAAGTGTGGGGCTTTCAGGAAGGATATAGGTTGGAGTTCTCCAGGTGTGGGACTTCCAGGGTGGCCATAGGAGGAAGTCTTGTATGTTCATGTGATTCTGGTTTCTGTGATCGCCCCCGTTATACCATTGTGTTTTATGATAGACGTTTGTCACTTCTGTCACAGCAGCGAGACAGATTGTGCAACTGATTTACTACAAGGTTACCTTTTGGTTCATAAATTCCTTCCCGAAATGCTATAAAGTAACACTTCGATAGAACAAAACCTGACCCTGTCTTGTTGTGCATCTGTTTCGGGTGGAAATCTGTTGGAGATCTATCGCATTTGGTTGCCCAGGATTACAGGCTCAGATTTTGCAAATAAACAGGAAATGTAGACTTTGCAATGCTTGATTAAATAATAATGTCACTAATTTGCTTTATAAATGCCCCTAAGTGACAAGTTATCCTCGCACCTAACATTTGGAAAACACGGTTGTGACTTGACCTTGGAGCTCATGCTTGTCCACGCCGTCTCAACCATCGGGACTCTGTCATTATTAACCATATAAATTTTGCTTAAGGGTAAAGGTTTAGAGGTAAGGCTCAAGTTAAAGGTTACACTTAAGGGCTTAAGGGCCAAGTTTGAGGGGGTTATATTATATGGAAGGGCTACCTTGCAGTTAGGGGTCTATTTATAACATAATATCATTGGCTGAATGTCATAAGCATTCGCCAAGTTAAAACAAGTTTTGACAGGTCATTTGCTTAGTATGAACATAATGAGAATGGACCCGTGCCGTGGAGTGAATATAGTGAGTGAAAAAAACAAATGTAAATAAAGTATTTTTAGTGAATCCAAAATGTAAATGTGTGTGTGTCTGCACACACACACACACGCACACGCACACGCACACACACACACACGATGTATGCAATGGGGCTGCCGCTGTAGTGTGAGGTAAGTACCCCCAAAAAAACTGATGAAAAATAAATTAATGCTCAGCGCTGCCTCTCTATATCATAATTTGCATGTACTTACATCAAATATATGTCATATAACAACATATACAACAAAGTGCTAAAGTGCCAATAAATTCATACAATATGTTACAATAAGGTGCAAAGAATAAAGTGCAATCAATAAAGTTCATCTATTGTGGAGTACGGAAATGGTGACACATAGGTGTAATCTTGGTGACTTCCTGTGTTCCCCTCCTGGGTCCCCACTCACCAGATAGTGAAAATCAATGCGCCTTTGTGTTTAAAGATGGTATCTTCTGTCCAGCAAAATGGATAAGGTTCCATTCCATTCTCTGAGGTACAACCAACTTATCCATTTTGCTGGACAGAAGATACCATCTTTAAACACAAAGGCGCATGATTTTCACTATCTGGTGAGTGGGGACCCAGGAGGGGAACACAGGAAGTCCCCAAGATTACACCTATGTATCACCATTTCCGTACTCCACAATAGATGAACTTTATTGATTGCACCTTATTGTATCATATTGTATGAATTTATTGGCACTTTAGCACTTTGCTGTATATGTTGTTATATGACATATATTTGATGTAAGTAGATGCAAATTATGATATAGAGAGGCAGCGCTGAGTATTAATTTCTTTTTCATCATTTGCTTAGTATGTTGATTTTCTATGATCTTCAGCTCCATAATGCAGTATTCTCAGAACTGAAATATTTCAGAAAAAAAGCAATATGGCCACTAGATGGAGCTGATGATCATAGTAAATCAACATATTGGACAAAATACAGCCAGAATTTGTGATGGCTGGGTGAATAATTGTGACTCTTGTCCAGCAATTTTTTTTATAAATAGGCCCCAAAGTGTTGGGTTTAGTGGTTAAGCTGAAACTTTAATGGTTCAGGATTACAGTTGCTTATCAATGCCCATCTCGTTTAGGTATAAGTCAAACTCTTGTGTTTATTGAGCTGGCTATAAGGAGAAATGTACTGAGATAATTAGAGTCCTCCATTGGTGGACTCCTTCTGGCGGTCTTCAGATTTATCTCAGCAACCTAGCTCCTTCAGGCTCATCTCAAAAACCTAGCTTCCTCAGGCTTATCTTGGGATTCTAGCTCTTTCAGGCTTATTTTGGGAACCTGGCTCCTTCAGGCTTATCTCGGGAACCTGGCTCCTTCAGGCTTATCTCGGGAACCTGGCTCCTTCAGGCTTATCTCGGGAACCTGGCTCCTTCAGGCTTATCTCGGGAACCTGGCTCCTTCAGGCTTATCTCGGGAACCTGGCTCCTTCAGGCTTATCTCGGGAACCTGGCTCCTTCAGGCTTATCTCGGGAACCTGGCTCCTTCAGGCTTATCTCGGGAACCTGGCTCCTTCAGGCTTATCTCGGGAACCTGGCTCCTTCAGGCTTATCTGGGGAACCTAGCTCCTTCAGGCTTATCTGGGGAACCTAGCTCCTTCAGGCTTATCTGGGGAACCTAGCTCCTTCAGGCTTATCTGGGGAACCTAGCTTCTTCAGGCTTATCTCGGGAACCTAGCTCCTTCAGGCTTATCTCGGGAACCTAGCTCTGGTTATTTTGTAATCTAAAAATCTGGTATAAAGGAAAAGCAGAGAACATGTTTTTTTGCCTACAGACGAAATCAGGAGCAGAGCGAAGAGGAGTCCGAGTCCACACCTCTCCTTCACACCTCACTGCCTGCAGAGTATTAAACAGGAAGTTGAGGATTCTCCACACAGTTGTGCAGAAGATGACTACAGAGACCGGTGTGAAGATACAGACTATTACAACGCAGCCCAGCAGTACTTCAAGGAGGAAGAAGAGGAAGAACAGGAAGAGTATGGCACCCACCAAGAGGACCAGGTAGACCCAATGCTCTCCACAATTTTGAGTATTTTTTTTTAAAATATTCAAATGTAAAAAATTGGAGACTAATACAAATTCTACTGTTTAACCCTCAGCTAGATGAGGACGGCCATGAGGTGGCGACGCAGACAGAGCAAGCGGATGAGATGCAGATCAAAGAGGAGCCTGTGGATATCGATTATGGTAAGTGAAGCTGCAGCTTTTATCAACTTGGTCTTTGAAAATGGTTGGCTTGGCACAGTATGAAGGAAACCAGCACTGAAAAGAATTTAGTAGGTTTTTTCCCCCCTCAGGTGCCAATTAGAAATAAGTAAAATATCCTCTCCATTCCAAAATTTTCGGTTATAGAAGATTTGGTTGAGCGAGTCATCTTTTGTTTTACATATTTTTGGGTCTCCTTCAGTAAAATGTCTTCTTTGTTGTTTCTGATTTTTCCCCTAATATTTTTGGAGTTTGGGTATGTTCACCTACCTTGGGGGGTGCTCCCACGCACCTGTGGAAATTCAATATAAAAGTTAAAGTGCATCTCCAGCCAGGGCAGAGCAGACCACAGTTACAATCTCTGTCAGCCTTCTGTTGATCTCCACTTGGTAGTAATTTGGGAGAGCAACTGATAAAGGTTACTATTGAATGGGTCTTTTGGAATTTTTAAATACAATCTTCTGTTTTTATTGCATACTTATTTAAGACCCATGTAATTACTGGGTCCCTCTGCTTTGCAATGCAGGTAGATCATGGCTGGTGATAGGAGCCAGGAGGATGCTGTACATGGCTTCCTGAAATCTTTACTGCACCCTGCCCCAGTACTCCTCTCAAGGGCCCTCAGCCATGATGCAGTCAGTGGGCTGGCTGCTGGGAGGAGTTATGCAAATATCAAAATACCTTGATAGGAGGATGTCAGTCTGAGGATTGGGTGTTCGACAGGCTGCATTTGCATGCAGACCACCTTAGCTACCACATGTGATGTTAAGCCTCCATGATTCAAAAACTTGAAATCCAGTATGTAGGTGTAGGCCATCTATGTACCTTCCAAAGCCCAGCTGAAAAACACCCAAAGATCGCATCATCCTATCCGGCTTTGTTGCTAGGACACTCCTAGCTCTTACTGTTCACCTCTGCCATCACAGGAGGGAGCTCTGTCTCTGATTTAATCCCCCTCACATGCGCTTTCTCTCCCCAACGCAGTAGCTCTCAGCTCAGTGTTTGAGAACTCGCTCCTGTGATGGATTGTGAAGGTGAACAGCTGGGAGTTTATTAGCAACATCCTAGCAACAAGGCGGGACAGGATAATGCAATCTCTGGGAGTTTTTCAGTCAGGCTTCAGGAGGTAGGTAAATGGCCTACACTCATAGCAAGGGAATGATGTACCGTATATACTCGAGTATAAGTCGTTCCGAGTATAAGTCGAGGCCCTAATTTACCACAAAAAAAATGGGAAAAACTTATTGACCTGAGTATAAGACGAGGGTGAGAAATGCACAGCTACTGTAAGTGGAAAAGAGGGTTAACAATGCCCATTTGCAGCATCACTGTGCCCATTTGCATGCCTCACTGTGCCCATTTGCAGCCATAGGTCCCCTGAACTTCAAACTCGGTAGTTAAGGGTTCCTAGATGCCCCCTAGCTGCAGCCAAAATTTGGGGTCTCTGAACCCAAAGGGTCCCGAAATTACATTGCTGCAGATGGACACAGTTGACCAAATTTGGGGCCCCGTATCTCGGGGCCACTTAGTGCTAAGAACCCCAAATTTGGTGTGCAAACCCAGTGAAACTAGCACCATAAAATTTCCAAAGCTGGGGTTTCTAGCACCAAGTGGCCCCGAGATACAGGGCCCCAAAAATCAGTTTAGAAAATGTCAAGCACTTTTCTGCAGCAGAGAATGACATTTTCCGAACCGAATTTGGGGCCCCGTATCTCTGGGCCACTTAGTGCTAGGAACTTCAGCTTTGGATATGTTGTGGTACCAGTTCCACTGGGTTTGCACACCAAATTTGGGGTTCTTAGCACCAAGTGGCCCTGAGATACGGGGCCCCAAAGTCGGTTCGGAAAATGAAATTTTTTGCTGCAGAAAAGTGCTTGACTCGAGTATAAGTCGAGGGGGGCACTTTCAGCACAAAAAAATGTGCTGAAAAACTTGACTCATACTCGAGTATATATGGTAACTTTGGTCAAAGCTGCACAGCTTGTTTTTATCTACAGATGCCTCTTACCTGTATAGGCAGTTTTTTGGTTAAGGTGAACCATGCCTTTAACTTAAGGTTGGAGTTGAGTCAAAGCTTAACTGTTCTTTTTCTCTCCAGGCTATGACATGAATGATCAAGATTCTTGCGATTCAGCAACGACATCCAGAGCTGGATGCCTGCCAATTGATGAGTATGGGCAACTAGCAGACAAGCCGAAACAGTACATCTGCTCAGAGTGCGGCAAAGGGTTCAGCCTCTACTCCTATCTCACCAAACACCAGCGTTGCCACTCGGACGAGAAGCCTTTTACCTGCATTGAGTGTGGCAAGTGTTTCCGATACAAGCCCAGCCTGGTTGCTCACCAGCGTGTCCACACAGGCGAGAAGCCATTTTCCTGCACGGAGTGCGGCAAGCTTTTTGTTACCAAGTTTAACTTGAAGGCCCATGCCAAGGTCCACACTGGAGAGAAGCCAGTGGAGTGCCCGGCGTGTGGTCGGTGCTTCAGCAACAACCCGGCACTGGTGAAGCACCTCCGGATCCACACGGGTGAGAAACCCTTCTCTTGCACCGTCTGTGGCAAGGTTTTTGCCAGCCGCTCCTGCCTGAACGCTCACCAAGTAATCCACACAGGTGAGCGCCCGTACATGTGTGCTGAGTGCGGCAAGGCCTTCGCCAACCAGTCCAACCTCATCTCCCACCGAATTATCCACACTGGCCAGAAGCCATATATCTGCCCGGAGTGCGGCCGGGGCTTCGCCAACCAGTCCAACCTGGCCAAACACAAAATGACCCACACGGACCACAAGCCCTTTGTCTGTATAGAGTGCGGCAACGTCTTTGCCAGGAAGGAGGGCCTGGCCAAACATTTCGAAAGGATACACAAGAAGAAATTAGAATTCTGAGGATAAAAAAAAATACTTTAGCAGTTTTCTGAATTCTGGTACGCGTAAAAACCTTGGCGCACCCTCCTGCCGATTTTCCCCTCAACTTGGCCTTTTTTTGGAACAAGAAAAAGCAGAGACTGGTTGATGAATATTTTAACCAGGTCATCCAAATCAGGAACAACGTTTGAGCGAGAACGCAGTTTGAATCTGGTTATGACCCTTTTAGATCCTGCTTTAGTCAGTTTTATTCCTACTTGACAGACAACTTGCCAGTTTGTTACATCTTCACTCAAAATGAAATAAGTGAGACTGGATTAAAAAAAACAAACATTCAGTTTTACTCCATTTCCCAGAGAGGGCAGGATAAAAACAGCATTGTGCAATGCCGACATTCATGTGATCACAAATGGGAGGAGACAAAGGCAGGTGGCATTCAAAGGGATCAAAATCTGAAGATCTACCTTGGGATACATAAAAATTAGTAGCTCTCTACAGCTTCCTCCTCCTGCGTTTAAAATAAAAACAAAAAACATGAGTTTAAAGGAGTAAGGGCACGTGTGCGAGCTCTGGGATGTTTTATTCTTTCTTCTACGCAGTGGCCGCTTTTAACAGCTGCACAATGCTGCAGGGGCAGACAATTTACTTACTGGTGAGAAGATCCTCATGGACAGAAAGAACGTCTCGACAGAATGCTGGCGACCTGGCTTCATGGATTACTGATGCTTTTTTTTTTTTCTTCCATATGGGAGGTCAGGTCGTAAAAGAGTTTGATATTACGCACACTTTTCAAAGTTGAAGGCAAAACCCAGGCGCCAAGTTGAATATGGTCTCCTTCTGCTGGCTCTTCTCTATTTCACCTGTTACAGAATAGAGCAGGAACTTTTACTAGTCTACCAGCTTTTACTCTCTCCAACTTCAGCTTTGCACCAGACTCTTCCTCAACCTAGTCTCCTAGCTGGGTATTATGGAGCACAAGGTGGAGGAGGCCACTTATTACAAGACTTCAGAAACCCCTCTGACTAGGAAAATACACTAAAATGTTCATTGTTGGAGAAAAACAAGTGCCGCGATTACATTTCCTCCTGTTTCTAGATGTTCTGTCTGCTGCTAAAAACGCCAGGTGCACTTTAACTGCTACTAAAGATGGATGTCTGGCCCGTGTGCACTTCAGTGGCAGAAATTTGCCAGCATGCTGGAAATCCTAATCAGTGGACAGATCCTTCTTATGGAGAGAAGCTTGGCAGTCATGATTTGTTCCCTGGTACATCTAACAATTATGGCAACCTAATCATCTGCAGAACCATCCAAACTTCTCCCCTGCTCCTGCACAAGTTGGCCTGGCGCCTCCTGATTTTTATTGCCCTTTCTCAAGAAACAGCTACATTTGACACACATGCGCTTCTTGTCTAGGACGTTTTAGATTTTGTATATGAATATGAATTGTGAGAGGAGACCCCTGTGTTAAAGGGTCAAAAAAGAGTGCACAAGTATGAAAATGTCTATTTTTAAAAAAAAAAATAATGATGGTCGGCTACAGACAAATTACTGTAAGAAAGGGTTTGAGCTCCAAGAGCCAGGCAAAGCCACCACTTAAAAGTCCACAGTCTACACACGTCTGTAGGCACTGATACTGGCCAAATAAAGCTTAGCTGCGCTCCCTACATATCACAAGGGAAGAGACCGGTCGCACGTTGATAACTTCAACATTGGTAAACCTTTATTTTTATGGACAATGACACAGAATGTCCGCCCATACCTTCCTCACTCTGACATATTTCACCCAGAAAGAGCGTAGTCAAGAATGACTATGACCATTTCAGGAGAAATACGTGAGTACTGGCTGAATGGAGCTCAGCTACGCTCCCCATGTGTCACAAGTAAGGAGACCAGGCATGTTCTGATGACATCAACATTAGTAAATCTTTATTGTTCTGGACAGTGACACAAAGTATCTGCCCAGACCTTCCTCACTCTGACATATTTCACCCAGGAGGAGCTTAGTCAAGTATGACTCTCCCCTTTGCAGGAGAAATTCATGAGCACTGGTCGATTTAGAGCTCAGCTGTACTCCCCATGTGCCACAAATAAAGAGACCGGCCACACTCTGATGACACCAACATTGGTAAATCTTTATTGTTCTGGACAATGACAGAGTGAGGAAGGTCTGGGCGGACATTCTGTGTCATTGTCCAGAACAATAAAGGTTTACCAATGTTGTCATCAACGTGCAACCAGTCTTTTTACTTCTGACATGTGGGGAGCGCAGCTGTGCTTTATTCAGCCAGTACTCGCGCATTTCTCCTAGAACGGGCATAATCATATTTGACCAAGCTCCTTCTGGGTGAAATACATCAGAATGGGGAAGGTCTGGGTGGACAATCTGGGGTTGATTTACCAATACTGGTGAGTGCAAAATCTGGTGCAGCTTGCATAGAAACCAATCAGCTTCCAGGTTCTTTTTTGTCAAAGCTTAACTGAACAAGCTGACGTTGGAAGCTGATTGGCTACCATGCACAGCTGCACCAGAATGTGCACTTTCCGGTTTTAGTAAATCAACCCCAGAACCCAGACCTTCCTTGTTCTGACATATTTCACCCAGAAGGAGCTTAGTCACGTATGATTATGCCTGTTCGAGGAGAAATGCGCAAGTACTGGCTGAATAGAGCACAGTTGCACTCCCCACGTGTCACAAGTAAAGAGACCCATTGCAGATTGATGACAACAACAATGGTAAACCTTTATTGTTCTGGATAATGACACAGAATGTCTGCCAAGACCTTCCTCACTTTGTCATTGTCCAGAACAAGGGAGACCAGCCGCACTCTGATGACATCAACGTTGGTAAACCTTTATTGTTCTGGACTGTGGCACAGAGTGTCCGCTCAGACCCTTTTCTAACATATTCACCCAGAAGGCGCTTATTCAAGTATGGCTATGCCCATTCCAGGAGAAATGCATGCGCACTGGCTGAATGAAGCTTAGCTGAGCTCTCAATGTGTCACAAGTAAAGCGACCATGCGCGATTACTTCAACATTAGTAAACCTTTATTGTTCTGGACAATGACACAGAATGTCCACCCAGACACTCCTCACTCTGACATATTTCACCAAGAAAGAGCTCAGTGAAGTATGACTATGCCCATACAAGGAAAAATGCATAAGTGAGGAGGATCTGGGTGGACCTTCTGTGCTACTATCAACAACAATAAGGTTTTATCAATGCTAATGTCATCGGAGAATGACCAGTGTCTGCTTGTTTGGTCCTACAAAAGGTCAGACCACCCAATGCTGCATTTTAAAGTGAACCAGTCAAGATGGGGCTTACACAAGATTTCGAGTACTTGCTCCTCAGTCAGTTTACCTGTGCAGGCATGCTACATAGGACAGATTTGGAGCTGGGAATCAACATCGATCCGATAGCTGCGTCTGCCTGACCTTGTGCTGGTAAGTCATACTCCCCTCCCAGCAAAATACCAGGACCCCGTTGTCCCCTCCCACCCCAATTACCAGGACCCTGCTTCTTAACCTGTGTAAAAAAAAGACGTGTATACTTTTTTTTTAGTTTGCTCTAGTCCCATGATCCCCTGTGTCAGTGAGTGGTGGCTGCTGGGGAGAGATGGGAGCTCTTAACAGCTGGGAATTCCAGGCGCCAGGATATCTTTTATAGGCTCCCATATCCCAGCTGTTGTCAGTCCTCCCTACTCTCCCCTGCAGCTGCTACTCACTGACACAGGGGTGGCGGAGCTGCAGAATCATGTGACCGAACCTAAAAAAGTAAGTATACAGGTCTTTTTTACACAGATTAGGCAGGATAGGTAGCAGGGGGGGTGGACATTTTTAAGCATAGTTAGTGTTGGGCAGGAATTCCATTTTTAAATGATTATGGATTCTGCTGTGTGCACTTAGGGGTTGGGAGGCAGCTTATATTATCCAAATGATGAAAGTCATTTGACATGGAAACATATCGGCTCTTGGGAGTAAGGGGGGGCGCTCTCAATGCTGACTCCCAGCTCCAGAGTTGTCCTCAGACAAAAGAAAGTAAAGCTAACCTGTCAGATGATGGAACATTTTGAAGGTCTTATTTCAGAAAACCCTAAAGACACCGACTTTTTCTGTGTGAATACAAGCCCATCAAGAGAGCGCCATCGAGTCCTACTTATGTATATATATCTAATTTACAATATTTTTACTATTTATAAAGAGGACTGTTGGCGAGCTTTGTCTTTCACACTTTTACCACATATTGGATACAAATGGTTCAGTGCTACGTGGCGGTGGAGAGACCTCAGCTGAGATTGTGCAAGATGGCAACTAGTAATTCAACTTACGTCGAGTCTGACTCCATTGTGGTACCCTGCTTGCAAGGTCTCCCTCCCACTCTTGCAGTGTTGGCGACTTTGTAGCAGAGCTACTCAAGTTGCTGGCCTTTCTCTCCTCCGTATATTCCTAGGTAGAATCAGTGGTTCTCAACTCCTGTCCTCAGGACCCACTAACAGGCCAGATTTTAAGTATTACCTTTGGGGAGATGCAGACTAGACTACTGCCATCACACTGAGCAGCAAATGATATCACCTGGGATGTGTTTCAGTTATCTTGCAAACCTGGCCTGTTCGTGGGTCCTGAGGACGGGAGTTGAGAACCACTGTGCTAGATGGCTCACTGAAGGTTTTATGTGCCTGGTGATCTCTAGTGGATTTGCCATGCTTAGAAGCTCAACCGAGAAACCAAGCTTGGTTTGATGCCTCCTGGACAGGGTCAGTGGGCACGTTTGGGGGATTACTCTTGCAGCAAAGGTCTTAAAGAGTTTACCTGATCAACTGTGGGTTGTCTCTCAAAACAATTGTAGGTGCTCTCCTTGTGTTTCCCCAGGAAGTCATGTAAAGAGATTGAAAGTCCTGCAAAGGGACCCCCCCCGTACAAGGTTCCTTATCAAGAGAAAACTTAGCACTGTTTTCAACCTCTGGCCAGTTGTCTGCATTGGGAGTCTGATGAAATCTGCTGTAATCCTCCTTGCCTCTATGTGACAGTTAAACCATCTGTGCCGATAATTGCTCTCACTCCGCTTTTATTTGTATCATGCAAAGTGTGTCTTTGTGAATAAAGGCTGGAAATCGGATCCGGGTGTGTGTCTTGTTGCACATAACAAGGTCAAATAGAGCAAGTCACTACAAAATGTGTATGTGGAGGGGGATAGGGATCTAGGTGAACGGACAGGAATGACTTTCCTCACATGATCATGGCTCTAGTATGGTGCTGAGAGGCAGCAATCAAGTAACATTACGACGGGTCTCCTTTAAAGTGATTGTGAAGAATAACATTTTATTAAAAAAGAAAAATAACAAACATACTTACTTGCTCTGAGTAATGGTTTTGCACAGAACAGCCCCTGTCCTCCTCGTCTCAGGTCCCCCCACCAGTGCTCCTGGCCCCTCCCCCTGCTGAGTGCAACCCAAAGCAAGCCGCTTGCTCTGGGGGCACTTATGCAAGCTCGCTCTTGAGCCAGCTCTATGTCCATAAGACACACTGTGCACGACTTGGTCCTGCCCTGGCTGTGACTGACAGCAACGGGAGGCAATGGCATGGAGGGAGAAAGCTGCTGCTCTCATGCATATCGCTGGATCAAGTTTGGGCTCAGGTAAGCGTAATGCCCCATACACACGATCGGATTTTCCGACAACAAATGTTGGATGTGAGCTTGTTGGTGGAAAGTCCGACCGTGTGTATGCTCCATCGAACATTTGTTGTCGGACCTTCCGCCACAAATGTTGGCTAGCAGGTTCTCAAATTTTCCGCCAACAATTGTTGTCGAACTTTCTGATCGCGTGTACACAAGTCCGTCGGACAAAAGTCCACACATGCTCGGAATCAAGTACGAGCCGGATATATGACTAGCATTCGTAATGGAGATATCACCTACGTCTTGTACGTCACTACGTTCGGAATTGTTGGCCAAAATTTGTGTGACCGTGTGTATGCAAGACAAGTTGGAGCCAACATCCTTCGAACAAAAATCCACGGTTTTGTTGTCGGAAAGTCCGATCGCGTGTACTGGGCATAAGGGGGGAGGACCTACATGCAGAAAGTTTTTTTTTTTAACTACTTCCATACCGGGCCTATTCTACATCTAAAAATCATCATTTTTTTGCTAGAAAATTACTCAGAACCCCCAAACATTATATATTTTTTTTAGCAGAGACCCTAGGGAATAAAATGGCGCTCGTTGCAACTTTTTGTGTTGCACGGTATTTGCGCAGCAATTTTTCAAACTAATGAATAAAAAAAAAAAAGAAAACAAAGTTAGCCCAATTTTTTGATATAATGTGAAAGATGATGCTACGCCGAGTAAATAGATACCTAACATGTCACACTTTAAAATTGCGCACACTCGTGGAACGGCGCCAAACTTCGGTTCTTAAAAATCTCCATAGGCGACGCTTTAAAAAGTTTTTACAGGTTACCTGTTTAGAGTTATGCCTCGTACACACGGTTGGATTTTCCGATGGAAAATGTATGATGGGAGCCTTTTGTCGGAAATTCCGACCGTGTGTGGCTCCATTGGACAGTTTCCATCGGAATTTCCGTCGCACAAAATTTGAGATCTGGTTCTCAAATTTTCCAACAAAATCTGCGTAAATTCCGATCGTGTGTAGACAATTCCGACGCACAAAGTGCCACGCATGCTCGGAATCAAGCAGAAGAGCCGCACTGGCTATTGAACTTAATTTTTCTCGGCTCGTCGTACGTCACCGCGTTCTTGACGTTCGGAATTTCCAACCAACTTTGTGTGACCGTGTGTATGCAAGACAAGTTTGAGCCAACATCCGTCGGAAAAAATCCATGGATTTTGTTGTCGGAATGTCCGACTGTGTGTACGAGGTATTACAGTGGTCTTGTGCTAGAATTGTTGCTCTCGCTCTAATGTTCATGGTGAAACCCCACGTGTGGTTTGAACGCCGTTTACATATGTGGGCACAACGTACGTATCCGTTTGCTTCTGCGTGCGCTTAAAATTTTTTTACACTTTATAATTTTGTAAACATCCCTTGTAATAGGAATAGGGCATGACAGGTCCTTTTTACAGAGAGATGTGGGGTCTATAAGACCCCACATCTCTCCTCTAGGCAGGAAAGACTGATTTCAAAAAATCAAAAATCAAGCGATCTTGGCCCTACCAGCCGAGTATACAAAAGTGTTTACATCTGCCGGTCCGGACGTGGCATCATAACTTTGCGCCCGACCTCCGAGAGTCATAGAGACCACCAGGGACCATCTGGTCCTCGGTAATCTCTATGGTGAACTTCTGCTGCTGGCAGATTCCTTCTCCGGCTCGTCGATCCCCCCCCCCGCAGCCTTCTGGGACACAAGACTGCAGGACCATTCACAAAGCGCAGCAGCAAACTGGCTGTGAAGCCAGGAAGACTTCACTGCTGCTTTCCCTTACCTAAGATGCCAGCACCTGCACCCGAAGCAGATTAAAAAATCGGCTCGTGGGAGGACACCGCTGGATCCCTGGACAGGTAAGTGTCCTTATTTTAAAGTCAGCAGCTACACTATTTGTAGCTGTGGACTTTTAATGTTTTAAAGGGGAGACTGGAGCTCCTCTAACCTATAATAATGTCACGCATTAGCACAGCCCATTGAAATTGATGGCCTCCTGATGCTCCAAAACCTCCCAGAAATCAGACGTTTCACAAAATGTTTGCTGTGAGCACTATGGCGCATTGCTGTGCATTGTGGTGCTATTCAAGTGGCACCGAAATCCTTGTAACCTGCATTGCCGCACCTTAACAAAAAGCCTACGAATAACCCTACGTATAACTAAACATGTATACAGTATCTCACAAAAGTGAGTACACCCCTCACATTTTTGTAAATATTTTATTATATCTTTTCATGTGACTGAAGAAATGACACTTTGCTACAATGTAAAGTAGTGAGTGTACAGCTTGTATAACAGTGTAAATTTGCTGTCCCCTCAAAATAACTCAACACACAGCCATTAATGTCTAAACCACTGGCAACAAAAGTGAGTACACCCCTAAACGGAAATGTCCAAATTGGGCCCAATTAGCCATTTTCCCTCCCCGGTGTCATTTGACTCATTAGTGTTACAAGGTCTCAGGTGTGAATGGGGAGCAGGTCACTGGAAGTTCAACATGGCACCTCATGGCAAAAAACTCTGAGGATCTGAAAAAAATAATTGTTGGTCTACATAAAGATGGCCTAGGCTATAAGAAGATTGCCGAGACCCTGAAATTGAGCTGCAGCAAGGTGGCCAAGACCATACAGCAGTTTAACACTTTTAACAGATTCCACTCAGAACAGGCCTCACCATGGTCAATCAAAGAAGTTGAGTGCACGTACTCAGCGTCATATCCAGAGGTTGTCTTTGGGAAATAGACATATGAGTGCTGCCCGCATTACTGCAGAGGTTGAAGGGGTGGGGGGTCAGCCTGTCAGTGCTCAGACCATACGCCGCACACTGCATCAAATTGGTCTGCATGGCTGTCGTCCCACAAGGAGGCCACTTCTAAAGATGATGCACAAGAAAGGCCGCAGTTTGCTGAAGACAAGCAGACTAAGGACAATTGATTACTGGAACCATGTCCTGTGGTCTGATGAGACCTAGATAAACTTATTTGGTTCAGATGGCGTCAAGTGTGTGTGGTGGCAACCAGGTGAGGAGTACAAAGACAAGTGTGTCTTGCCTACAGTCCAGCATGGTGGTGGGAGTGTCATGGTCTGGGGCTGCATGAGTGCTGCCGGCACTGGGGAGCTACAATTCATTGAAGGAACCATGGATGCCAACATGTACTGTGACATACTGAAGCAGAGCATGATCGCCTCTCTTCGGAGACTGGGCCCCAGGGCAGTATTCCAACATGATACTGATTCCAAACACACCTCCAAGACCATCACTACCTTGATAAAGAAGCTGAGGGTAAAGGTGACTGCCCAAGCATGTCTCCAGACCTAAACCAATTTAGCATCTGTGGGGCATCCTCAAACTGAAGGTGAAGGTCTCCAACATCCACCAGCTCTGTGATGTCGTCATGGAGGAGTGGAAGAGGACTCCAGTGGCAACCTGTGAAGCTCTGGTGATCTCCATGCCTAAGAGGGTTAAGGCAGTGCTGGAAAATAATGGTGGCCACACAAAAATTGACACTTTGGGCCCAATTTGGACATTTAGGGGTGTACTACTTTTGTTGCCAGTTTAGACATTAATGGCTGTGTTATAGGGGGGTAGGTGCTGCGCTAACCAGAAGAAAGCTGTAAATCTCTGTCTGTGGTCAATTAATAAAATGACTTAAAATCGCATAATAACATAAATCGCATAAATAAGTGTTGACACTAAAAACATTCAAGTCTTAATGATCAGCATCCTGTGTATGTGAAAAAAAGTGCATAAAAAATCCTTTTCAGTTGGTATATACTAAATGACAAAAAAAAAAAATCGCATGAAAAATCGCATAAATAAGTGTTGACACTAAAAACATATAAATCTAGATAATCATGTGTAGGTGCACAAAGGGACATAAACACTACTTCATGTGAATAATTCTAAATAAAAATACATAGAATAAATCAGAAATAACCATCAAAAACATATCCTTATAAATGGTGCAAAACGTACAAAGTGCCAGTGCTTAAAGGTGATCTAGATATCGCAAATAAAACACATCAATCCTACGCAATATGGATGATAAATAATATAAATAAATGTCCCAATAATAGTGATGTAAAATATATTGTGCTGGCCTGCGAAACAAATGACCGGTGACATGCCAGTAAGTACAGCAAACTTAAAGTGCCAGTGTAAAAGTCATTGAAGGTGCAAAAGCAAGTTCTGGTGTATTCAACAAAACAACAGTGGGGTGTCTGGGATGCAATTCACTCAGTGTCCTCTTCATGCATAAAACACTAATGTAAGCAGTGGCCCCTTACCTAGCGGTGCTAGGTCAACCGCATGAATTGTAGCTAAAACGCCAGGTCCTGAGCCTCCATCGCGTCCCTATATCCACGCTTGCCGGTGTTGGGTTATCCTAATGGCAGCTGATTACAAGTGGCTATGGTCCTATCAGGGGTCTAGCAATGTGAAACAGCCTATTCCGTCCCTACGCGTGTCATCACCGATCACGTGACTTCTTCAGTACTTTACATTGGAGCAAAGTGTCATTTCTTCAGTGTTGTCACATGAAAAGATATAAAAAAAAAAATTCACAAAAATGTGAGGGGTGTACTCACTTTTGTGAGATATATACATATATATATCTCACAATAGTGATATCTAGATCTCAAATTTTGTTTGTCGGAAATTCCAACGGAAAATGTCCAATGGAGCCTACACACGGTCGGAATTTCCAACAAGCTCCCATCGAACATTTCCGTCAGAAAATCCGACCGTGTGTACGCGGCATAAGACTGGGGTGCCATTTAAGTTCACGTGCGTGTAAAGGCAGGTGTCCCAATACTTTTGGTAATATAGTGTAGCTCTCCTGAGAGATATGGATTTACATACGTAAGTTATTCCAAGGTTTTATTTAATCCAAGAATTGTCTGGGATGCCTAGGAGACTTTGAAGAAGAACTATTGCTTATGAATTTCCTTCAGCGTTTTCTTCTTTGGGAAGAGGAACCTCATAATTCAATGCTTGTGAATTCCACCTTCTTCTCCACCAATGGTTCATTCATTTACCCGCAACAATTGAGAAAACAGAGCTCTGATCCTCCAAATTGCCATGAAATGTCACTCTTTACAACTATGATAACAAAATTGATGTCACATGGGATCAGGCCAAGAACTTTTTTCAGCCCACCCCTCGTAATTTCAGGCTTTTTATTCTTTGCATACCTAATTTCTCTCTTTCCTCCCCGTTCTTCACTGTGGCCATTTTCACGAATGGCGGATTAATCCATCTCGCTTTACTTCCTGTAACTCTAGGTCTGCCTCCTAGAACATGTGACAGGAACCTCCCAGGATGCAGCTGTGAGGCCAGGGTTACATCACCAGTGCCTCACTCAACCAGGAAGTTTAAAAACAGTAGTTGTAAACAAAAGCACATGTCTGTTTAACCGTTTCCATACCGGACACTTTCACCACCCTTCCTGCCCAGGCCAGCTTTCAGCGCTGCTTTGATTGACAATTCCGTGGTCATGCAACCCTGTACCCATATGACATTTTTGTCACACAAATAGAGCTTTCTTTTGGTGATATTTATTCACCGCTGTTTTTTATTTATTTCTTGCAAAACAAGCGAAAAAACTGAAGATTTTGAAAAAAACAACGTGGTTTTCTTTATTTCTGTTATAACATTTTGCAAATAAATAACCTTTCTTCATAAATTTAGGCTGAAATGTATTCTGCTACATTTCTTTAGTGAAAATAACCCAAATCAGTGTATATTATGTAGGAAAGTTATAGAGTCCAAAAACTATAGGATATACAGTATATCTGAAAATTGATCAATGCTGAGGTACTGATGGCCTCTATCTCATTTCTTGAGGCTCGAAAAATTCCAGGACAGAACAAATACCCCCCAAATGACCCCCTTTTTGGAACAGTTCAAGGTATTTAGTAAGAGGCATGGCGAGTTTGCTGAAGTTGTAACTTTTTTGTCACAATTTTTTGGAAAATGAAGAAATTAAAAAAAAAAAAATGTTTTCATTTTTTTTTTAAATTTTGTACGTACTGTAACTAGTGCAGTACAGCGTCATCAAATAACTGGTGTGGCGGTGATCAGGGACACTGACTGGTCACAGTATGTTAAAATAAATAATGTTTTATTTTTTTTATATTTCTTTTTATTTTGTATTACTTTTTCTTTTTTCACACAGTGAGCAGAGCAATACAGTGTTACCATAGTACCACTGCACTTCTCTGGGGAGGTGATCAGGATTTTTTTTTCTTTATACATTATGACTGCTTATAACTGTGAATTTTACGGTTAGGGCTCTTTCACACGGGACGGATCCATGATGATTCACCCCGTGAACATCCGCTTGCTCAGCGGGGATCGCTCCGCCGATCCCCGCTGAGCAGGAAGATGACAGGTCCGTCGCTGCACAGTGTGCAGCGACGGACCTATGGGACCTATGGGATCTCCCTATGGGAGATCGGATGACGACGGACCGTAGAGTCCGTCGTCACCCGATCCAAAAACGGATGGAAAAGTAGGTTTTTCCTCCGTTACACTTTTTCGGGTCGGATGTCAGCAGACATGTTACCGCTGACATCCGATACTCCATAGACCTCCATGGAGTGTCCGTTCAGGTCCGCCTAAAAAACCGACAGGCGGACCTGAACGGATCGGGCCTTATAAGCAACCATTTTTTTCTGAATGAAAACTATTCATTCCGTGTTTACATAGCCACTGTTAACCACATGGTACAGATAGGCTGTGATTGGTCCTGCCTGTACCATTGTACCATGTGATCACTGTGACCAATCACAGAGCTCACCACAATAGTACACAATGAAAGGCATGAATCAAAGCCTTTTATTATGTACAATTGTCATGTGACCTGCTGTGATTGGCCATAGCGATCACATGATACCAACAGCAGGCCGCTACAATGATTTGTTATCGGTTCAATGGACACAGCGGGTGATGGATCGCACTGGAGCAAGGCCTGATCTTGGGGTTAAAGCCCATCTCTGGGCAACAATGAAATTTAAATTGCGCAATGTCCATCAGTTACCTTACTCCTCAGTCTTAATTTCAAACACCCGTTCCTAAGCCATCCTGCAGTGTAATGGAAAAAAGACACAGTTTCATGCCTTGGAGACCACACATGCCTTGGAGACCAGACATTTTTCTCGGCTTGTTATCTTCTTGAGCAGGGTTCCCCTCACCACCCCTGTAACTTCTCCTGCCTCTGGAGCCCGTGCAAGAGAACCTGGTAACTGGAAGTTTCACCTCCACCAACAGGATGTATCCCATACCACATAGGCAGTGATGTGGACACCTGAAGAAGGACCCCAGGAAGTAAACAGAAGAAATGAGGACGTCATATGACTGTGGCTTCAGGTAAGTAAATTGGGCAGTTGGATAGGTTTTATTTATTTATTTATTATACCAGAGGGGTTGGCCAATATCCCGGAGTTTGGCTTTACCCAATGAAAATAAGATAATTTCATGGTAATGTGATTTTGGGTGTCATTGTGAGCAATATACCTGTTGCAGAATTTCTCGTACTTGTCCTGTCCCGTTGGGACCCACCCCTGTCTGTTCTTAATTGTCATTTGTGTCCCTGTTGGGGAAGATCCCTCTCTTTAACTGTCTGATCTCTCCAGGAATGAAAGTGAGGGAAAAAAAAATCTTCCTTTGGGACCCTTGTTCTGATGACAAATGTCTAAAAGGGGTTTTGGGCCCACTCAGATATACTGGCCAGAAGGCCTGCCTCATGTATTGTACAGGGCACTTTTTATATTTATTAATCATTTACACTGTATGTTTTTTTTTCTCTTTTTCACAGAGATCGAAGGTACAGGTTTGTCGGGGCGTGCCCTCATGTCAGGGAGAGGATCTATGGCAGTCTTTTTTCCCTCATTCTAACTGCGGGGGTCTCTCTTAGGGACAGCCCTCACCAAGTACTTGCTTCAGCAGGTTCCTAAGGAGTAGGGGCCACCTTGGCTTTGGCCTAGGTAGACCATAGTATGCCATACCCCTGCCAGGATCCTTGCATCTGGGGGTGTTCAGGGACTGAGGCCCTTCCTCTTCAGAAATTGACCCCATTCTGTACCCTTTGTGCACTTGTGCGTGCTGTGATTTCACGGATCACTTTTTTGTTCACAGTGACACAGGACGTGCGTTGTGGTGCATTCACACCCATTTTGATGCATTAAGGATGAAAAAATGCAGCAAATTGTACTTTTGTTGAAAGCACTGGAACTAACCACACTGGTGTGAACTAAAGCCATTGGAATACATGGCGTAAACTGTGCATGTGTCATGGATGCATTTTAATAAACACACTTGAGAACATCTGGTGTGAACCAGCCATACAGTCGGACATACATTGATTGAAATTTGGCCAGTTCAGCAGGGACTGCCTGAATTTCGATCATTGTTTGGGCAGGGAGGTTGTACAGAAGTCAATCTACTTCTGTAGAACCAACCTGTCGGATTTTCCACACACAACCAGCACTGAAGGCTATAGCCTGCAACCCTGATCAGTGCATTCTGACGGTGGGGAAGTCTTCCTGCCCTCAGAATGCCAAAGCTCAGTGGGGAGGATTCCCCCACTCAGATCAAGTGTGTGGGTGGGGGAATCGAGTAAATTGTTTTCATTCAACCCACTAGTTGAACGAAAAAAATACCGGACTCGTCTATGGGCTGCTCTAACGTCTGACTCCAACCAATGTGTGCAGAAGATTCACCTCCACCCCTCCTCCAGCAGCGCACGATTGGTAAGCTCTGTCTGCAGCTTGCTCATTGTTGCTCAGAAACTGAGCCAGGAATCACAGTCTAAGCAAGACCCGCCAGAACCAAGGAGTGTACCGGCACGTGAGACCATCGGGCGGTTCTTGACAGATGGCTCGCCAGCGCTAAAGGAAACCTGTCATTGGGGAAGATTAGTAATAAAAGTCACAATATAATAGTAATAATAATTATTAATAATGGGCGTGTACAGAAACGTGCCACGGCCGAGTGGCTGGCTCGCTATCGCTAAAGGAAACCTGTCGTTATTAGTAATTAGTAATAGAAGTCACAATATAATACTAATAGTCACAGTATAATAATAATGGGCATGTACTGAGGTGTGAAACAACTGGGTGGGCTCTGGGCAGTTGGCTCGCCAGCGCTAAAGGAAACCTGTCATGGAAGGACATACAGTTAGGTCCATATATATTTGGCCACAGGCACAATTTTTGTTTTTTCAGGTAATTACCAAAACATATTCAAGCTATAGTTAGAGTATCTCACAAAAGTGAGTACACCCCTCACATTTTTGTAAATATTTTATTATATCTTTTCATGTGACAACACTGAAGAAATGACACTTTGCTACAATGTAAAGTAGTGAGTCATTAATGTCTAAACCGCTGGCAACAAAAGTGAGTACACCCCTAAAAGGTAAATGTCCAACTTGGGCCCAAATAGCCATTTTCCCTCTACGGTGTCATGTGACTCGTTAGTGTTACAAGGTCTCAGGTGTGTTACATTTGGTGTTATCGCTCTCACTCTCTCATACTGGTCACTGGAATTTTAACATGGCACCTCATGGCAAAGAACTCTCTGGAGGATCTGAAAAAAAGAATTGTTGCTCTACATAAAGATGGCCCTAGGCCAGGCATGTGCAAAGTCCAGCCCACGGGCCAATTGCGGCCAGTGTTCCGGTTTAATACGGCCCCACAGTTAATTTAGCAAAATCTATCTGTTGTGACCCCCCAGTTAATCCCCGAGCGCCGCTCCCCTGGGATCTCTCAACGCCACAGGACTGCACGTCCTCAGTCGGTGTCCTTGCGATCTCTCGGACGTCGCAGGGTTTGGTGCGTTCCTTCTCCCTGTGCTGTGTCTTCACCACACACAGCCACAAGGGTAGCCAATTCATCTTTGTTGCAACTGAAGAGAACCTGGACAGGGGACAATAGTTTTGCGCATCAAAACCACTGCCTTTCAATCAGACCAGATGTGCTGCAGTCCAGATCTCAGTTTTACCCTTCACATTAGTGCAGGCAAGTTTTTTTTTTTCAATTGAGATGAATACATTGCAAAATCTCAGTTAATGTCAGTTGGTCAAAATCAGTTAAAAATATATTTGGACACAACATGTATACTTGGTGTTATGTTCCTGTTCATAATTTTTTAACTTAAAAGTTGACAGACAACCTTTATTACCAATTATATCGGCCGATATTTGGCCATTTTTGATAAATCGGCATGGGCCGATTATTATCCAAATTAGGCCGATATTTAACACTGGCCGCCATTCCTCCTCCCCTCTCCTCACTCAGCGCGGCGCTTGATGCTTGCCAGAGCCGCTGAGTGTGTGAAACTGAAAGGGAACACACAGGAGAGAGAGAGGGGATCTGTCAGAATTGAGGTTGATGTCAGGGGTGGGCGGGACCCGGCCGGAGTTAGGCGGGACCCAGCAGCTATCAAACACAGCCAATAGGATGGGATCTAGGCAGGCCGCTATGTGTATGTGGCCCTGCCCCTTTTCTTAAGCAGCCCAATCATTGGCTGCTGTTTGATAGCTGCTGGGTCCCGCCCACCCCGGCCGGGTCCCGCCCACCCCAACATTAAGCTCAATTCTGACAGCTCCTCTCTGTTAGTTTCACACACAGTTTACACTCGGCTCAGTGTGAAACCTGTCAGTGCCTGCCAGTGCCACCTCCAATCAGTGCCACCTGCCAGTGCCAATAGTGCCACCTGCCAGTTCCAAACCAGTGCCACCTGTCAATGCCACCTTCCAGTGCCAACCAGTGCCACTGCCAATCAGTGTCCCTAGTGCCTGCCAGTGCCACGGCCAATCAGTGCCACCTGCCATTGCCAACCAGTGACTCCTCCAACCACTGCCACCTGTCAGTGCCAACCAATGCCACTGCCAATCAGTGCCACCTGCCAGTGTCATCTGTCAGTGCTACCTGCCAATCAGTGCCACGTGCCAGCGCCAACTAGTGCCATCTGTCAGTTCCAAACCAGTGCTACGTGCCAACCAGTGCCATCTGTCAGTTCCAAACCAGTGCCCCAACCAGTGCCACCTACCAGTGCCATCTGCCAGTTCCAAACCAGTGCCACCTGCCAGTTCCAAACCAGTGCCACCTGCCACAGCCAAACAGTGCCATCTGTACTGAGGACATCAAGTGTGTGGTAGAGTGACAGGAGCAAGCAGGGAGGAGTGGGTGAGGTTTTTTTTTTTTTTTTAAATCGGCTTAAAATATCGGCCACAAAAATCGGCATCATATATCTGCCATCAGCCGCCCCAATTACTAAATATCGGTATTGGCATCGGCATCGGCCAGAGAAAAACCAATATAGGTCAACCTCTAATATGTAATGAACTTTACAATGTTCCGGACATATATTTCAGCTTCCTGGATTTTTTTTTCATCTGGCCTTCAGATATGAAAGGCAGAGTGATTGAACATCTGTTTAGATTTGTCATCCATGTGACGAAATGAAAAGTATGCCGTTTGCAATAAACTTTGCATAAATTGGTTAATTTGCATTTAATTTTAATGGTTCAAAGAATGTCAGGCAAAATGGTTGGCCCTCACGCATGTTCACTTCATCAAATCTGGCACTCTTTGAAATAAGTTTGGACACCCATGGCCTAGGCTATAAGAAGATTGCCAAGACCCTGAAACTGAGCTGCAGCATGGTGGCCAAGACCATACAGATGTTTATCAGGACAGGTTCCACTCAGAACAGACCTCACCATGGTCGACCAAAGAAGTGGAGTTCCCATGCTCAGCGTCATATCCAGAGGCTGTCTTTGGGAAATAGCCATATGAGTGCTGCCAGCATTGCTGCAGACCATAAACAACAAAGAAAAGTGCTACTACCCCAAGTTAATGAAACTGCTCCTGAGCTGTCGGGTGCAGGATGTGCAGTTGCTCAGCTGCCAATGTGATCAAACACGTCTACCTCTGCTGTACCTCCATCTTTTCTTGTATGTCAACGCGTTCCCACCTTCGGAATTTTTGGCCAACATTTGTGTGGCCGAGTGTATGCAAGACAAGTTTGAGTCAACACCTTTCGGACAAAATTCCACTGTGTTATTGGCGGAAAGTCAGATCGTGTGTACGCGGCATAAGAATGATCTGTACCAGAATGACGGGAAGAAAAAAGCGTGTAGAGGGCTTGGAACAGCTCATGAGCCAAAGCACAGATAGTCATCTGTAAAACATGGTGGAGGCAGTGTGATGGCATGGGCATGCATGGCTTCCAGTGGCACTGGGTCATTGGTGTTTATTGATGATGTGACAGAAGACAGAAGTGAATTATGCAGTGTTTAGAGATCTACTGTCAGCCTAGATTCAGCCAAATGCAGCAAAGTTGATTGGACAGCGCTTCACAGTACAGATGGAAAATTATCCAAAACACACTGCAAAAGAAACCCAGGGGCTTTTGACGGAAAAGAAGTGGAGTTTTCTGCAATGGCTGAGTCAATCACCTGATCTCCTCCCAATTGAGCATGTATTTCACTTGCTGAAGGCAAAACTAAAGGCAGAAAGACCCACAAAGAACAACAGAGGACAGCTGCAGTTAGAGCCTGGCAAAGCATCAGAAAGGAGGAAACCCAGTCTTTGGTAATGTCCATGGGTTCCCGACTTCAGGCAGTCATTGCCAGTGATGGATTCTCAATAAAATATTAAAAATGAACATTTTCTTTAGGTAATATATTATTTGTCCAATTACATTTAAGCCCCTGAAAATGGCGGAGGGGGGGGCTGTGTATAAAAATGGTTGCAATTCCTAAAATTTGTACTGGATATTTATGTTCAACCCCTTAAATTAAAGCTGAAAGTCTGAACTTCAAATTCATTTGGATTGTTTCATTTTAATTTTATTCTGGTGGCATACAGAGCCAAAAAGTATGAAAATTGTGCCCGTGTCCAAATATATATGGACCTATCTGTAAGTAATTATTATTATTATTATTATTATTATTCAGGATTTATATAGCGCCAACAGTTTACGCAGCGCTTTACAATATAAAAGGGAGACAATACAGTTATAATACAATACAATAGGATTAAGAGGGCCCTGCTCAGAAGAGCTTACAATCTAATAGAGTAATAATAGTCACAATATAATAATAATGGGCAGGTACTGATCTGTGCCACACAACCGGGTGGGCTCGGGGGGGGGGGGGGGCTGGCACGCCAGAGCTAAAGGAAACCTGTCATGAGAGAATATTAGTTATAATAGTCACGATATAATACTAATAGTGGCTTGCCAGCGCTAAAGGAAACCTATCATAGAAGAACATTAGTAATAATAGTCACAATATAATACAGTATACAAAACAGTATAATACAGTCACAATATATTCATAATGGGCATGTAGTGACACATGCCACAACTGGGTGGCTGGCTCGCCAGCGCTAAAGGACATGGAAAAACATTAGTAATAATAGTCACAATATAGTAATAATAGTCACAATATAATACGAATAATCAAAGTATAATAATAATAATAATGGACATGTGCTGATCTGTGCCACAACCGGGTGGGCTCTGGGGGCGGTTGGCTCGCCAGCGCTAAAGGAAATCTGTCATGAGAGAATATTAGTAATAATAGTCACAATATAATACGAATAGCCACAGCGTAATAATATTGAACATGTACTGATGGTACGCCATGACCGGGTGGCTGGCTCGCCAGCGCTAAAGGAAACCTGTGATGGAAGAGCATCAGTAATAATAGTCACAATATAATACTAATAGTCACAGTATAATAATAATAGTGGGCAGGTAATGACGCACGCCATGACTGGGCAGCGGCGGGCGGCTGGCTCGCCAGCGCTAAAGGAAGCCTGTCATGAGAGAATATTAGTAATAGTCACAACATACCAATAACATAATACCAATAACAGTGATAATAATCATAATCTATAAATCATAGTGGTGATAACAGTCAATACATAATAATAAGTTTTAATAAATCAGTTATAAATATATGAAAAAAAATATTGCTCTAAAACAATAAAGTGATAATACACGCTACAATACTGCTATATAGTAAAAAATAATATGATTATAGATGATTAATAGGGACACCTGCCTCAGCTCTTCTCTGACAGGATTCCCTCAGCCTGTGACTGACTAGACTCGGGAGCGCGCCCTGTGACTTCCCGCCTGTGCCTTGAGCGCGCCCGTGACGCCACGATGCTCCCTCTGGTGGTAAGAAGCGGGAAGCGCAGAACCCGGCCGGCTGATTGGGACTACGACTCCCGAGATGCAGCGGGGCGGAGGAGAAGATGGGGCGGTGACGTCACAATGGCGCCGCCTGGCTGACTTGGTGGGGAGAGAGTGGACGCCGGAGAAGGTAAGAGCTGTGTGTGCATTGTGTGTATGGGGGGTATGTACTGGTCCTGTACAGGGGAGAGAGAGAGGTCCAGCCCCAGGGAATGCTGGGTAGGCAGGGGGTGCCGGTAGTACTGGGGGGGTCATCACACACCTGGGAGGCTGTGAGGTCCCCATAGACAAAGTGCACCTCAAGCACAACCATCGCCCCGGAGAAAATACCGACCATCGCCCCGGAGAAGATAGTGACCCTCACCCCGGAGTAGATGGTGACCCTCACGCCCGGAGAAGATAGTGACCCTCACCCCGGAGTAGATGGTGACCCTCACGCCCGGAGAAGATAGTGACCCTCTCCCCAGGGTCAATTTCAAAACGCGACCCCCATTTAAAGGCGACATTCCAAAAATAACTTCCGAGGGGGCACCTGGCCGCCAAACTTGGGGGGGACAAAACCGACCGCTCGCGGCGGCGCCACGCGTACGCTGTGTTTCTTGATAGCAAATGTCCAAACATAAAAAAATATGGATGTAAAACTAATGAATACAGACTAGGAGATAGATACAATGATGAAAGTATAAATTCCATAGTAACATAATAGTAGGATACGGTGTAATGGCGTCACAGTGGATTGGTGGCGATGGGGTTCGAATCCCGGTCAGAACTCTATCTGCATGGAGTGGGCAGGACCCCCCCCCCCTCCGGGCTTGTGAGGGTTCCCTCCAATGCTCCCCACCATCCCGATGGGAGGTCTTCACTGTGTCCCGCCAATCGTAAGCAACCATCGCTGGGCACCGTAAATCATAAGCAGTCGTCACTGGAAACCTCCAATCATAAGCAGCCATTACTGGGCCCAGTCAATCATAAGCAGCCATCATTGGAAACCTCTAATCATAAGCAGCCGCCGCTGGGTCCCGCAAATCATCATAAGCAGCCATCGCTAGGCCCGGCCAATCATAAGCAACCATCGCTGGGCACCATAAATCATAAGCAGTCACTGCCAATCAAAAGAAGTCTTTGCTGGGCACCGCCAATCATAAGCAGCCATTACTGGAAACCTCCAATCATAAGCAGCCATTACTGGACCCAGTCAATCATAAGCAGCCGCCTCTGGGTCCCGTCAATCATAAGCAGCCGCCTCTGGGTCCAGCCAATCATAAGCAGCCGCCACTGGGTCCCGCCAATCATAAGCAGCTGCCCCAGGGTCCCGCCAATCATAAACAGCCACCGCTGGGTCCCGCCAATCATAAGCAGCCGCCTCTGGGTCCCACCAAACATAAGCAGCCGCCTCAGGGTCCCGCCAATCATAAGCAGCCAACACTGGGTCCCGCCAATCATAAGCAGCCAACACTGGGTCCCGCCAATCATAAGCAGCCAAGACATTTCCCATATAGGCTGGGGGCGTGCAGCTGCAGGGTGGGGAACGCCTCTGCCGCTTATGATTGGCAGCGCCCAGTGACGACTACCTGGCAGGATAGCTCAGGTGGGCTTAACCACTTTACCCCCGGCTGATTCTGCCGATTCGCTCATATACATAAAAAAGAAACCAAAAACCGTATTTTTTCTTTTGCTAGAAAATGACTTGGAAACGCCAAACATTATATATATATATATTTTTTTAAACAGAGGCCCTAGAGAATATCATGGTAGGTGTTTGCAGTTTTTTGCATCGCACGGTATTTGCGCAGCAAACTTTTAGGAAAAAATACACTTTAATGAATTTTAGTGATCACAATAAGATTCAAATTTTTTTGGAAAAATATAGACGATATTACATTAAAATTGCGCACGCCCGTAGGCGACGCTTTCAAAGCCTTTACAGGTTACCACTTTAGATGTACAGAGGAGGTCTGGTGCTGGAATTACTGGCCATGTTCTGATGCTTGCGGTGATATCTCACGTGTGTGTGGGACGATTGCTGTTTACATGCGTGCAGGACAAACGCCTGCGTTCACCTTTGTGCGCTAGCAGGGGGGGATTGGGGCACTTAAAAAAATAATAATTTTTTTAATTATTTATTTGCTTTGTTGGGTTTATTTTATTTTTTTTGTCATTTTACACTGTCCCTTTTTCATTTTTTTTTTTTTTTGCTGTCACAAGGAATGTAAACATCCTTGTGACAGGTCCTCTTTATGGAGAGATCTTGGTCTATAAGACCCCAAATCTCTCCTCTGGCCTCCAAAGCATCTGATCAAACCCAAATCTATCTGATCAGGAGCTGGTAACAGCTTATCTGCAAATAAACCAAAAGCGGAAGTGACAAGATCCTCGTTTCTTGCTGTTTCTGACATCACAGAGGGGAGGCGGTTTCTGACATCACAGAGGGGAGGCGGTTTCTGACATCACAGAGGGGAGGCGGTTTCTGACATCACAGAGGGGAGGCGGTTTCTGACATCACAGAGGGGAGGCAGTTTCTGACATCACAGAGGGGAGGCGGGTACGGGTGTTCCCTTATACTTTTGCCCTCTCCTAATGTCTGTGACTGTTTAATTAAAAGAAATGTGGAAGATTCTTTAACGTTAATTCTCTTTTCTTGTCTGCAGAGGTCACCCGAGGCTCTCCGCTGCCGGCTGTACTCAAGGTGACCATGGAGGACCCCCTGATATTGTTAGGTAAGAACACTGTGTGTATTTTTGGTCTTCCAGGGCCGGGAGTGCGTTTTTCTGATCATTTTCGGCCTTTTGTCTTAAAAGGAACTTTTGACAAGGCCCCCACTTTGATCATTTGGTGATGGTCCATGTGGCCGCCATCAGTAAAGATCTGTACAGTGCCTTGAAAAAGTATTCACACCCCTTTGAAATTTACCACATTTTGTCATGTTACAACCAAAAACGTATATGTATTTTATTGGGATTTTTTGGGTGATAGACCAACACAAAGTGGCACATAATTGTGAAGTGGAAGGAAAATTATAAATGGGTTTCAAAATTGTTTGCAAATAAATATGTGAAAAGTGTGGTGTGCATTTGTATGGCGCCCCCCCTGAGTCAATACTTTGTAGAACCTCCATTCGCTGCAATTACAGCTGCAAGTCTTTTTGGGGATGTCTCTACCAGCTTTGCACATCTAGAGAGGGACATTTTTGACCATTATTCTTTGCAAAATAGCTCAAGCTCTGTCAGATTGGATGGAGAGCGTCTGTGAACAGCAATTTTCAAGTCTTGTCACAGATTCTCAATTGGATTTAGGTCTGGACTTTGACTGGACCATTCTAACACATGAATATGCTTTGATCTAAACCATTCCATTGTATCTCTGGCTGTATGTTTAGGGTCGTTGTCCTGCTGGAAGGTGAACCTCCTCCCCAGTCTCAAGTCTTTTGCAGACTCTTAGGCCCCTTTCACACTGGGGCGGTGGGGACGTTGGCGGTAAAACGGCGCTACTTTTAGCGCCGTTTTAGCGGCGGTATTCGGCCGCTAGCGGTGCGGTTTTAACCCCCGCTGGCAGCCGAAAAAAGGTTAAAACCACCCGCATAGCGCCGCTACAGGGGCGCTATGCCGGTGGTATAGCCGCACTGCCCCATTGATTTCAATGGGCAGGAGCGGTTTAGGAGCGGTGATACACCGCTCCTTCATCGCTCCAAAGATGCTGTTTGCAGGAGTTTTCTTCCTCTCCTGCCAGCGCACCACCTCAGTGTGAAAGCCTGAGGGCTTTCACACTGGAGAAACAGAAGCGGCAGTTTCAGGTCGGTTTGCAGGCGCTATTTTTAGCGCAATAGCGCCTGCAAACCGCCCCAGTGTGAAAGGGCTCTAACAGGTTTTCTTCTAAGATTGCCCTGTATTTGGCTCCATCCATCTTCCCATCAACTCTGACCAGCTTCCATGTCCCTACTGAACAAAAGCATCCCCACAACGTGATGCTGCCACCACCATGTTTCACGGTGGGGATGGTGTGTTCAGGGTGATGTGCAGTGTTAGTTTGCCACCACACATAGCGTTTTGCTCTTTAGGCCAAAAAGTTGGTCTCATCTGACCAGAGCACCTTCTTCCACATGTTTGCTGTGTCCCACACATGGCTTCTCACAAACTGCAAACGGGACTTCTTATGGCTTTCTTCTTGTCACTCTTCCATAAAGGGCAGATTTGCAGAGCGTATGACTAATAGTTGTCCTGTGGACAGATTCTCCCACCTGAGCTGTGGATCTCTGCAGCTCCTCCAGAGTTACCATGGACCTCTTGGCTGCTTCTCTGATGAATGCTCTCCTTGCCTGACCTGTCAGTTTAGGTGGACGGCTATGTCTTGGTAGGTTTGTAGTTGTGCCATACTCTTTGCGTTTTCGTATGATGGATTGAACAGAGCTCTGTGAGATGTTCAAAGCTTGGGATATTTTTTTATAACCTAACCCTGCGTTAAACTTCTCCTCAACTTTATGCCTGACCTGTCTGCTGTGTTCCTTGGACTTCATGGTGCTGTTTGTTCACTAAGGTTCTCTAACAAATCCTGAGGGCTTCACAGAACAACTGTATTTACACACAGGTGGACTCTATTTACTAATTAGGTGACTTCGGAAGGCAATTGGTTCCACTAGATTTAAGTTAGGGGTATCAAAGTAAAGGGGGGCTGAATACAAATGCACGCCACACTTTTCACATATTTATTTGTAAAAAATTTGAAAACCTTTTTTATCATTTTCCTTCCACTTCACAATTATGTGCCACTTTGTGTTGGTCTATCACATAAAATCCCAATAAAATACATTTTATGTTTTTGGTTGGAACATGACACAATGTGGAAAATTTCAAGGAGTACGAATAATTTTTCAAGGCACTGTAACTGTAGATGGGCCTTCAAGAGGCTGTCTGTATATTAGACAGTACAGTCCGTGTGCTTGCTGAACAACTGCCATAGGCATAGCAGTGACAGTTGGAAGACCGTACTGTGTTATGTTTCCATGTGTATCCTGAGCTCCAGTAGAACATTCACTTCCAGGGAGATTCTTTGGGCCTCAGCTTCGTATAGTCAACCTTTGAAACGTCAGCCACAGTTGCCATGCTCTTTGAGTAGGCAAGACAGCCAAACTGCCCTGGAGGTAGGTGGCAACTAAAAGCAAAACAATCAAGGAAATTCTGCAGAGCAGTAAAGAAATAACACGCAACTTGCTGGAGGGCGTTCACAACATTCCTTGCTCTGTCCTTTATAAGAGATCGGAGACTGTATAGGTCCCTGGTGCCCTTTGATATTTTTTATGTGGCCTTCAGAACCCCTGTAGACATTTCTCTGGTTTTCCATACTGCCCTGTAACAGCAGTGATCTTTAGCAGTCATATGTAATGTGTCTCCAAATTTCTATTTGGCTCTCAGGGGACGACAGGAGCAGAGAAAAAGTTGAATGTCTTTTATTGAAGGATATTGTGTTCTAGACCGGTGTTTCTCAAGTCCAGTCCTCAAGGCGCCCCCAACAGGTCATGTTTTTAGGATTTCCCTCAGATGAAACAGCTGTGGTAATGAACAGCTTCTCCATAGGAAATATTTATTTAAGCATTACAGCAGTGACATCATCTATGGATGTACTTTCTATGGGTCTTTTGTGAGCTTAACCACTTCAATACCGGGCACTTACGCCCCTTCCTGCCCAGGACAATTTTCAGCTTTCAGCGCTGTCACACTTTGAATGACGATTGCGCGGTCATGCAACACTGCACCCAAACTAAATTTTGATCATTTTCTTTCCACAAATAGAGCTTTTTTTTGGTGGTATTTGATCACCTCTGCGGTTTTTATTTTTTGCTAAACAAACTAAAAAAGACCCAAATTTTTGAAAAGAAATGAGTTTTTTTTTTAGTTTCTTTCATAAAATTTGGTTTTCCCCTTCACTGATGAGTTGGCACTGATAAAGTGGCACTGATGAGGAGACACTGATATGTAGAATTGATGGGCACTGCTAGGCGGCACTGATATGCAGCACTGATGGGCACCAGTAGGCGGCACTGACAGACGGCACTGACAGGCGGCTGTGCTGGGCACTGACAGGCGGCTGTGCTGGGCACTGACAGGCGGCTGTGCTGGGCACTGACAGGCGGCTGTGCTGGGCACTGACAGGCGGCTGTGCTGGGCACTGACAGGCGGTACTGATTGGCACTGACAGGCGGTACTGATTGGCACTGACAGGCGGCAGTACTGATTGGCACTGACAGGCGGCGGTACTGATTGGCAGCACTGATGAATAGGTACTGATAAGTACTGACAGGTGTTACTGGTGGGCAGTGATTGGCACTGTGGTGGGCACTGGCACACTTTAATGCTGGGGCACTGTTGGGCACTGATTGACAGGTGATTGGTAAATTTGAGGGGGCTGTGCTGATTATCAGCACAGACCCCCTCCCCCCTGACAGGGGGAGCCGCCGATCGACTCTCCCTGTCATCGCGAACCGAGGAATGACGTTTACCAGCACTTCCTGGTTCACGCGATGATCAGCTGTGATTGGTCACAAGTGATCATGTGGTAAGAAGCCTATGACAGAGGCTTCTTATCACGATCGGAGATGCGGTGTGTCAGACTGACACGCCGCGCTGCGCACCCCCACATGTTATCCTGCTGGATGTCATATGACGCCCAGTCAGGATAACAGAACCACTTCCCGGCCGTCAATCTGCTATAGGCCAGGCGGAAAGTGGTTAATTAGCCAGAGCACCGACTACTCTACACACCAACTATACTATATAGCGGTAGAGTTTGGGTGGGTTTTTCTCTAGCTGTGGTAATTACTAAGGCAATGAAACTGATTAAATCACCTTTTGCAAAATAATGGGAAGCCTGAAAACATGACCTGTTGGGGCACCTTGAGGACTGGAGTTGAGAAACAATGGTTTAGAGGGCTAAATAAAACATATATACGCTCAGTCACAATGTTTCTTACAGATGGGTCCAGCAGCAAAGACGCATCGGAGAGATGTCCCCAATTATCACATTCCCCAGATTCCAAACTGGAGGATCTCGGCACCCCTCACCAGGTAAAGAACATAACTGCTAGATGTAGTGGATGCAGAATTGTTTGAAGATCGGCATTGTCAGTTATGGATCTATTTTGTGTTTTTCAGAGCGAAAATCAAACAAACGTGGAAGAAGATCGCACTGTGCAGAGCGATGAGGAGGAGGAGGAGGAAGTTCCTCCAAAGATCAGCACAGGTGAGGAATAAACACTAAATCCAGAGAAAAGTCCCAGATTCTCCTTGTTCAGCCACCACAACAATCTCTTCTTCTCCCCCCTCCTCTGTCAGTAGACAGTAATGGGGAGACAGTATGTGCCCAGTGGGGGGGAGTCAGGAGCCATCAGCCTCTATTAGACTCCGGCTCTCCTCTTTAGACTCCCCTGTGTTCCCCTGGAGGAGCGGTGTAATCTCCGAGCCCCAACCTGTAATGACTGAGGACAGGATTCTGACATGCTTCTGCATTGGAGGTCACAAAAGGTGAGCAATAACCACCAAATACAGAATAGATTCAGTTTGTGTTTTTCTTCCTACAGACATATCGGTCAAGAGAACCACAGTGGAGAGGCGCCCCCTTCCAATTTTCTCACTGAAGCGGGATGGAAGGAAATGGCAGAGAATACGTATTAAGGTAAACGTGAGGAAGAGCTGCGCACTTGTTTCCCAAATGCAGGTTAAAGTGATTGTAAGGGTCGTTTTTTTTTTTTTTTAAATAACAAACATATCATACTTACCTCCAGTGTGCAGCTCGTTTTGCACAGAGTGGCCCCGAACATCCTTTTCTGGGGGTCCCCCGGCGGCTCTCGCGGCTCCTCACATCAGATAAACCCCTAGGAGAAGCGCTCTCCTGGGGGATTACTTTGCGGGCGCGCTCCCGAGTCCAGCATTTGGCGTCCATAGCCACTGAATGCAGGACTCGGCCCCGCCCCCCCGCGTCATTTTAATTTGATTGACAGCAGCGGGAGCCAATGGCTGCGCTGATATCAATCTATCCAATCAAGAGCCGAGAACCCCCGGACAGAGAGATGGCGCGTCCCCGCCGGGTCAAGTTCCAGGGCTCAGGTAAGTAAAACAGGGGGGCTGGGGGGCCACAGTTACGAATTATACGGAATAACGAATGTCGCATCTAAACGTATGGAAACGTAGCAAATTAATAATAAATAACTTTTTATTATTGTTATTATTATTATTATTATTAATTTGTTACGCTCCATTCGTTTAGATGTGACCTTCGGATAAATTCGTATTCACTAACAGCCAAATTTGAAAGAAAATTCCAATACCTATAATTTAATAGTTATTAGTTAGTTATAATTTTGGATTTTCGAAATTTTCAGATTTTCGTTCCATCAAATTTTTGGATCTTTTTTCTTCTTTTCGGATTTTCGAATTTTAGGATTTCTGAATTTTCAAACTTTTGGATTTCGAATTTACAAATTGCGATCATAATGAATGACCCGAAAAACGAAGGAAAAAAAAAACGAATGGAAGGAAAACAAAATAATTTTTTGGCAGTGCACATGTCTACTGATCGGTGAGGAGGAAGACAGGACATAGCTCTGCCTATGTAAACAATACAGAGCTCTGTCCTGTCAGCGGGGTTGTGTCGGTTTTTGTTTCCCTGTTTTGTTTTTGTTTTTTTTGCTTTTTTTGCTTTCTGACAAACATCTATATATACACTATTACTTACGTTTTTTTTTTTTTTTGTGTTTAACCCTCAGAGTGAAATAAATTTGGAGGTTCGGGAGGAAGACACAGTGGAAGAACAGAAAGGTAACAAGGAACATATAACACTGGATTTCATCCTTTATTTTTATTTTTACCACTTGATCTCTGGAAGATTTTCCCCCCTTCATGACTAGGCCATTTTTTCCCTCATCATGCAACGCCATACATAAATTAAGTTTGTCATGTCATTTTTTTTTTCCCAACAAATAGAGCTTTCTTTTGGTAGTATTTGATCACCACCATTTTTGCACTGTAAACAAAAAAAGACAATTTTGCACAAAAAATATATATATATATATATATATATATATATATATATATATATATATATATATATATATATATATATATATATATATATATATATATATATATTTTTTTTTTTTTTCCTTTCTGCTATAAAACATTTCCAATTTCTTCATTAGTTTAGGCCAATATGTATTCTGCTCCAAATTTTTTGTAAAAAAGATCCAGATAAGCGTATATAGGTTTGCGCAAAAGTTATAGCGTCTACAAACTATGATATACTGGATTTTTTATTTATTTTATACTAGTAATGGCGGCAATCAGCGACTTATAGGGGGACAATCTGACACTTTGTGGGAACCAGTGACGCAAATACAGTGATCAGTGCTAAAAATCTGCACTGTCACTGTACGAATGACACTGGGTGGTAAGGGGTTAAACATCTGGAGTGATCAAAGGGTTACCTGTGTGCCTAGCCAGTGTTTTTGTGTTTACTATGCATGCTTTTTTTACTAAGTTGTCACTGGGTAGAGCTCTGTCTACCATCACTGCATTGTACACAATGCCTGGACACAGGCAGAGCTCTTGCTCCCCACACAGAACACACTGGAGCTGAAGTTCTATTCCCTTACAGCTACAATGTGCACAGTGTATAGCAAGCTACTGGTTGCAGTTCCGACCTGTGAAATTCCATGGTAGGAACGGCAATTTGTGGCAGTAGCTAGCGATATACTGTGACCATGGTAGCTGAAAGGGGATGGGGAAGAGGAGCTCTTGGTGCTGAGCTCAAGATGGGAGACTGCTGGCAAGTGTCAGGGGTGATGGAGGGCTTGGAAGGGGGGAGCTACCCCTCCCCAGTACCCCCCTAGGTCAGGGCATATTCTTACCACTACTGTGCTGGAGGGATGGGTTTCTGGATGTAGGGAGCTCGGAGTAACAAGACCAGCCGGAGATGTCCGCAGTGTTGATCCCGGCAGAAGGAAGCCACAGATGGAGACAGCCGCGCTTCCGGTACCAGTGTGGAACGCAGGGCGCCGGAAGTTACATCAGCTGGAAGCGACCTTGTGACTGCTCTAATCCCCGCTGCCGGAGGAAAGGAGGAGGCGTTCGGCTTCAGGTATTGGTTACTGGGATTGGCGCATTTTCGTGAGGACTGATACTCGCAAAAATGCCTAGTAGCAGCACCGATATCGGCATCGGTGCAACCCAAGAGTAGGTAAGGTTGATAAAAGACCATCAAGTCCATCCAGTTCAACCTGTGTAGGTGTATGTGTGTCAGTGTCGATAACCATTTCCCATATCCCTGTTAATGAGCTCAGGTGTGTTTGCAACCGCACGTGCAGAGTCCGCCATGAAGTCACAGGCAGTGAGACATTTCCTGATCTCTGCAGCCACGGATCGGGAAAATGTCTCGCCGCTTGTGATAAGCGTGTCCGCAGTGCCGACTTCCTGGCGGGCTCTGCACGTGCAGTTGCAAACACGCCTGAGCTCATCCTCCAATCACAGCAGATCACGATGTAAACACAAGCCGGTTATCGGCATTACTTTCCTCACGCTGACAGGGAGAGGAGAGCTGATAACCAGCTTGTGTGAAAAAGACATTTACACTGATAATCAAGGCACTGATTATTGGTGTCCTGATTATCAGTGCAGTCCCAAAATTGCCCACCGGTGCTGCTAATTAGTGCCCATCAGTGTCACCTATCAGTAACCAGTTTTCTATCCAAAAACAAACCTTATGGTCCATGCCAACAGACCTAAGTTTGTAAATTAGGTGTTTATGAGGAACTGTATCAAATGCTTTTTCAAAATCCAGGTACACCACATTCACCGGCCTTCCCTTGTCTAGATGGCAGCTCACTTCCTCGTAGAATGTTCACAGATTGGTTTGGCAAGAACGATCTTTCATAAACCCATGCTGATTACTACTAATGATACTGTTTTCATAAGCAAACTCTTGGATATCATCCCTTATCATCCTCTCTAATAGTTTACATACTATCGATGTTAGACTGACAGGCCTGTAGTTTCCAGGAATATGTCTCTGCCCTTTTTAGAATATTGGTACCTTGTGGGCTTTTCGCCAATCAGCTGGTACCATTTCTGTCAGTATGCTGTCCATAAAGATTATAAATATAACAAAGGTTTTTCATAGTACAGGGGGAGGTAGCCATGATAAAGTATAAAGGGTACTGCTAGGGATTTGTCATATAACAAATGTCTGTTCTTTATGGTGACCGTAGTCACATAATATGTCTATTTAAAAATGTTTCTTGCAGACAGACCCTTTCACAGGAATACACCAGAACGATTTCCCAGCCCTGTTCTCTCAGACAATTCTGATGCGGATTATAGCCAACAAGATTTACAGGTAATCTGGGGGGAGGGGTGGTATTCCTGATTACAGAAAAATATTGCACTGAAAGTGGAAACAGACAAAGCATATTTTTCTTTTTGGATAATGTAAAGGAGGGATATAACCCGTCAGGTTTTTTTTTCTCCATCTGTGTCCCATTGGGGAGATTCTCCTTCACTTCCTGTCGCAAAACCGAAACAGGAAGCGACAGAGAATCCCTCCAAAGTGAGGGAATCCCTGTTTGTCACCAGCGTCCCCATTGGAAGATCTTCTTTTTATTCCTGTTGTGGTGACAGCCCAAAAGTTGGGATTTTCTTGCACTTTCAGTGATAAGTAAACAGGTCAGATAAAGAAGGTGGCTCTCCATAAAGGGGACACAGACAGTAAAAAAAAAAAAAAGAAAAGAAAAACCTGATAGGCGCTGTAGTCCTTATCTGCTCTATCTAAAGCTAGCTCAAATAGCTGAACATCTTATTTCCACAATCTGCTAAAAGTTTACTGATAAACAATGGCGGGGCATGATGCGGATTGTTTTATGTAGTTGAATGTTAATGCTTTTTTTCTTTTTTTTTTTCCTTACCTGTGACGTGTAGGGGGAGTCTCCAGAAGGTGGGCCAAATGGCGCCGTATTACTAGAGGAAGACTTGTACCTAACAGACGAGCAGGAGATGAAGGAGGACGAGTCTGCTGTGGACTTTGACGCGGGTGAGCACACTGATTGACAGCAAGCTCTTGCTCCGGCTGTTATCCCTGATTCTCATCTAGTTCAAGTACCAGTATGTCACGTGGTGGTAGGGGCAGGAAAATGAGTAGACTTTAAGTGTGTCCTCTTTCTCTCTCTCTCTAGGCTATGAGGTTGATTACGACCAGGAACTCGACCATTACCACTCATTGCCTGGAGACATCAACCTCAAGAAGTTCTCAGAGTATGACCAGGTCATCGTTGGGGACAACCCGACCGCCGAAGGGGGGAAACATTTCATCTGCACTGAGTGTGGGAAGAGCTTTAGCCATTTCTCCTACCTCACCAAGCACCAGCGCTCCCATTCGGGGGAGAAGCCGTTTTCCTGTGCCGAATGTGGCAAGCGGTTCACCTACAAGCCCAGCTTGGCTGCCCACCAGAGGGTGCACACCGGGGAGAAGCCCTACGCCTGCTCGGAATGCGGGAAACTGTTTGCCAGCAAGTTTAACTTGAAGACTCACGAAAAGATCCACTCTGGGGACAAGCCAGTGGTCTGTCCGGCATGCGGCAAGTGTTTCAGCAACAATCCGGCTCTGGTAAAACACCTGCGGATCCACACGGGCGAGAAGCCCTTCTCCTGCAGCCAGTGCGGCAAGTTCTTCTCGAGCCGCTCCGGCCTTAATGCCCATCTTATACTTCACACAGGCGAGAAGCCATTTATGTGTTCTGAATGTGGCAAGTCTTTCGCCAACCAATCCAACCTCATCTCCCACCGCATCATCCACACTGGTGAGAAGCCCTACACCTGCATCGAATGCGGCAAAGGCTTCGCCAACCAGTCCAACTTGGCTAAGCACAAAATCATCCATACTGAAGAGAAGCCGTTCCTCTGCATGGAGTGTGGAAAATTCTTCACCCGGAAGGGTAGCCTAGACAAACATCGGCAGAGGATCCATGAAAAGACCAAACGTGTTCTCCAGTCACCTGAGCCTGTGAATTTTTAAGAGGACTTACTTCCATCTGGACTACCGTACTCCTCCCCCCCCCCCCCACGAGTTGTGCAGGCAGTAGCTTGGCACCCTCAGTTCTGTGCCTTGCCCTGAAAAGCCTTAGCCTGGCAAACATAGCTAGATCTGATGAACGTTGAAGGCCCGGGGGCAGCCAAACTCTTCCTGTTTGTAGGCATTCACTTGACCACCAACATCACATTTAAGTTGCAGAGAGAGAAAGCGAGACCTTGTAGGTTGACAAAGCCAGGAACACAACTATTAAGGTTGCCCACTATGATTATTTGCTCAAAAAAAAAAGAAGCTGGCTGGTAGGTGATTCAAGGCTTCGTTCAGCACACCAGTCATGGTGGACTGATCTTTCAATTTTTCATCCAGCTTCTGAAAGATCCTACTGCTTTTGGAGACGTGCTTGACCCAAAGGTAGCTCTTGTGAAGTCCTGCTTCATCCATAATCATTCTGTTCTTGTGATATCTGTGGTGCAGGACATTGCTAAGATCACCCAACAAACTAAGATCTCAGATCTGCTGGTTACTACTCTGATCTTTTCTTTCCAAAGGCTCTTCTCATTTTATGGTCCCCAATGCCTCGAAGGTGAGGTTGTGCTGCCATGGTGGGTACACATGCACCTTCTAGAACTTTGGTACTTCGGTCCAATTACCAGCCATGCAAAAGCCAATGTGTGAGACCTATAATATCCTTTGGGAAGCAGATGAAGCTGGGAGCACAAGTGCAAAGGTTCCAAAGAGATCATCCCCTACAAACCAAGACATCTCGGCTCTTCTGGTTACTACTCTGGCCTCCTATTAACAAATGCCATTCTCGTTTTATGGTGCCCAATGCCTCGAAGGTGGGGTTGTGATGCCATGGTGGGTACACATGCACCTTCTAGAATTTTAGAACTTCGGTCACATTATCAGCCAATATGCAAGACCATTAATATCCTTTGGTAGGTGGGTGAAGCTGGGAGCACAAGTGCAAAGGTTTCAAAGAGATCCTCAAAAACTGTTGGTGAAATGATCCTTCAAGTCTTCATCCATCTTCTGAAGTACCCTCCTGCTGTAGAGATGGGCTTGACCAAGAGGTAGCTCTCGTGAAGTCCTGCTCCATCCATAATCCTCTTGTTCTTTTGATATTTGATATGCAAGACCGTGCTAAGATCACCCACACAAACCAAGAAGTCTGAGATCTGCTGATTACTACTCTGGTCTTCTCCTTACTTCTCATTTTTTGGTTCCCAAGGCCTCAAAGGTGAGGTAGTTCATGGTGGGTACACATGCACCTTTTAGAATTTCGGTCATATTATCAGCCAATATGCAAGACCATTAATATGGGAGGTGGGTGAAGCTGGGAGCACAAGTGCAAAATTTCCAAAGAGATCCTCGAAAACCATTGGTGGAATGATCCTTCAAGTCATCGTCCATCTTCTGAAGGATCCTACTGCTTTGGAGATGAGCTTGCCCCAAAAGTAGCTCTGGTGAAGTCCTGCTACATCCATAATCATTCTGTTTTTGTGATTTCTGCAGTGCAGGACATTGCTAAGATCATCCAACAAACCAAAATATCTCTGATCTGCTGGTTACTACTCGTCTCCTCCTCACAAAGGCCCTTCTAATTTTTTTTGTACTTAAGGCCTCGAAGGTGAGGTTGTGCTAGCATGGTGGGTACACATACACCTAGAACTTTGGTCACATTATCAGCCTTGTAAAGTCCAATATGTGAGACATATAATATCCTTTGGGAGATGGGTGAAGCTGGGAGCACAAGTCCAAAGGTTCCAAAGAGATCCTGGAAAACTGATGGTGGAATGATGCTTCAGTTCTTCATCCAGCTCCTTGAAGGATCCTGCTGCTTTGGAGTTGGGCTTGACCCCAAGGTTGCTCTTATGAAGTCCTGCTCGATCCGTAACCATTCTGTTCTTCTATATTCTATATAATGCAGGACATTGCTAAGATCACCCCCACAAACCAAGACATCTCAGCTCTGCTGGTTACTACTCTGGTCTTCTCCTTCTCGTTTATTGGTGCCCAGAGCCTCGGAGGTCAGGTAGCCTTGCCATGGTGGGTACACATGCAACTTCTAGAACTTTGTGAAGGACCTCTTAACAATAACTGCCTATACAAAAGGGGAGGGGAGGGGGAGTCATTTACCAAACTTGATAGCTTTTTTTTGAAAAACTGAAGGTTTGGACTGTGCCTATTTGCCCAATGGGCTTTTGGTAGGTATAGTAGCACTACATTCAATCAATGGAACTCTGCAAAACGTGTATTTGAACAGATGGGTAACAAAACAACTGATATCATGTTCGAGAGACAAGGTGCCTTTCACTGAGAAACCACATCATATTTTTACATCCACAAAATCCCTGTGCTTCTTACTGATAGCTATGTGTGCTAGAGGCAGGGCTGCGGTGTTAGAAACCATAGGGCCCTGTACAGCCAACCTGAAAGCCCCCCCCCCCCCAAATACAGTTTATTACGCTTAACTTATGAGTGAACAAAGTGAGCCATTGGTACCGATTACTCATTGTGTTAATTCGGGAAACAAAGGGGCTAGTAAATATGGCAAGTGATAAATATGATCTTGTGTGCTTGCAGCTGCCGGCAGGAAGAGGAGGAGGGAAGCCGGGAGCATTGCAGCGGTGGGGGGGGCCTAGGCAGCAGGGGGAAACGTATGGTGCATAGGGAGAGCGATCAGTGCGGCAGGGGGGGCAATTATTGGAACTGATGCCCTGTATGACTCTCTCTGCAGCAGCTAAAAATCAGTGAGAGGGAGAGGAGAAGAAGCCAGCTTTCAGCTGCTGCAGAGAAAGCCATACAGGGGATTGGTTCTAGTAATTGCCCCCTCACCGGTCCTTCCTGCCCACATCAGATTCACCCTGCTGACTGGGCCTCCCTGCTGGCCCAGGCCCCATACATAAGGACCAATGGTACCCTCTTATCCACAGCCCTGGCTAGAGGCACGTAGCTGAGCTTATGGAAGGGAGAGGTCTCCAAGTGATGATGTCACTACTATTCCAAAGTGGAAGTGGGACGTAGAAGATAAAAATATTCCTTATATGGGTTGGCACTTTAGGGCAAGTAGTGTACAAATGAATAGATGTCAAACTCCACGCCAAACTAGGCATCTGCCTGCTTAAAGCCCATCTCTGGGAAGATATTGCACCCTCTGATTGCTGGTGTACTCACCTAAAGTTGCAATCACTTGATGCTCCAGTCAAGAGTCTTCTATCCTTTTTTATTTACATGCCATGGGGTCCTTTAGGTGTCCTGGGTTGCCTGGATATGGGCTTTAACTACAGTATATTAACAGCACAGCTGCTGTCATAGGGTGGAGAGAAACTCAAGTGCATTGTGGATGGCTTATGCTCTAGCATACAAGCAAAACAAACAACCTCCTGCGCTCGAGATGGATAACAGAGGACCTTAGGTCTTTGACAACTTGAAGCTGGGCATGACTTTGCAGCCCCCTGAGGACTAGGGAAGCCCAAAAAGAACACTGGAAAAACAAAAGCAGAGGGCGCACCAGCCTTGCGTATTACCTTAAAAACGTCCCAACGCAAGGAAGACACTTTCAGTGGCCGACGTGTTTTGAAGATAGGTACCCTCTTCTATAGAGTCCAGGGATCCGAAGAAGAGGCTACCTACCCTTGAAAAACGTTAAAAATTGGAAGTGTCTTCCTTACGCTGGGATTGGCACAGAGGATCAGAGCATGCGTATTACTATAAATATTGATGAGCTTGATATCGTGTGCTGTTTATGAGTACACATCTGTTTACCTTCTTCATGAAAAAGAGTTTTTAAGGTAAACCAATGTGTACTCGCAAATAGCACATGATATCAAGCTCTTCACTATCCATAGTAATCCGCATGCTTTGATCCACTGTGCCAATCCCAGCGTAGGGAAGACACTTCCAATTTTTAACGTGTTTCGAGGGTAGGTAGCCTCTTCTTCGGATCCCTGGACTCTATAGAAGAGGGTACCTATCCTCAAAACACATCGTCCATTGAAAGTTTCTTATTTGCATTGGGATTGGTGCAGTGGACCAGAGCTTATGGATATTGATGAGCTTGATATCGTGCTGTTTGAGTACACATCGGTTTACCTTAAAAACACTTTTTATTGCACAAATGGAACAGATGTGTACTCAAAAACAGCACATGATATCAAGCCCATCAATATCCATAGTGATCCACACGCTCTGCTCCACTGCCCCAATCCCAACGTAAGGAAGACACTTTCAATGGCCAACATGTTTTGGGTACTCTCTTCTTCAGAGTCCAGGGATCTAAAGAAGAGGGTATCTACCCTCGCAACACGTTAGAAATTGGAAGTGTCTTCCCTACGCTGGGATTGGCGTAGTGGATCAGAGAGTGCGGATCACTGTGGATATTGATAAGCTTGATATCGTGCTGTTTATGAGTAGACATTGGTTTACCTTAAAAACACTTTTTATCGAAGAAATGAAACAGATATGTACTTAACAACAGCACATGATATCAAGCTCATCCATATCCACAGTGACACGGACGCTCTGGTCCAGTGCGCCAATCCCAACTTAAGGAAGACGTTGGGGTTGGTGCAGTGGATCAGAGAGTGCGGGTCACTGTGGATATTGATGAGCTTGATATCATGTGCTGTTTGTAAATACACATCTCTTTACCTTAAAAACTCTATTGAAGAAGGTAAACTGATGTGTACTCACAAACAGCACAGGATATCAAGCTCATCAATATCCACAGTGACCCGCACTCTCTGATCCACTGCACCAACCCCAACGTAAGGAAGACCCTTCCAATTTCTAACGTTTTTCGGGGGTAGGTACCCTCTTCTTCCTATCCCTGGGCTTTGAAAAAGAGGGTGCCTACCCCCGAAACACATCAGCCATTGGAAGTATCTTCTCTGCAACAGAGGCTCCATCAAGGATCGCAACAAGTAAGATGTTCCATGGTGGTGGGAGGAGGTGGTCTACGACATCATTGTTCCTCGGTAGGAAAGCAGAGCCAGAAATTTGGGAACTGGCTTCCTACCGCTGGGTTCTCAGAGAAATCTTAAGAAGCCGGGGTGATTAAAGCTGCCAACACTAAAAAAAATTTGTTTTGTATGAAAGGATGTTCAAAAATGATTTCAGCATGAAAAAAAAAAAATCAAATCGTGTGAAGGGGGAGGGGAGGGAAGATTTTGATTGTTCAAGGGACATTTTGGTGTAATACAGACTACTTGCCCCTCATTTTCTCAACATCCTGGAATCAATCTGGGAAGACACCGTCTGCGTGTTCCCGGGTTCCAAGCTCCATCCGCTGTAGTCCATAGAGAGGGAGTTTGCACAGAATCATATGACAAGACTGCCGTCCTAAGCGGGAGCACTGTGAAAAGCCAGCTGAATGTATCTGGAATGAATTATAAGGAACTCAGGAGTAAATTTGAAGAAGGGTGTACGTTCTGACTTTACCACGGCTGCAGTGTTTCCTGGAGCCATTTGCTTGTTTCCCTTTACATATCAGAAGTGGAATTCTTCCCTTTCGGCTCAGAGGTGTGCAGAGCACATAGTGGGCCCCCCGTAGAGACTCCAGGGGGGCAAGCGAGGTGCCTGTACACATAGACAGGTATTCATACTGCAGTGTTCTGGATTGCGCCCTGTTGTATAAGGAATTGTACAACGATGCTGGACCCCGGCTCATTTTCATACACAGAAATGCATTTGTTCAGTCTAAAATATACTTTTATCCAATAAAAATGTATATAGTCTGAATTGGACTGTGTGTGCTTTACTAGATTTATCTGAGAGTGTAGGTAGCTTGATAAGATAATATGTATAGATTAAGGCTCGGTTCACACTGGGACGACTTGGGATCCGACTTGTACGCCCTCAAGTCGCCCCAGAAAGAGATTCAATGGGAGTGAATGGGAGCGTCTTAATAGACACTACTGAAGTCGCTCTGACTTCAGAGCGTACTCCCTGTACTACTTGGATCCGACTTGGTAGGCGACCTGTACCATAGAAATCAATGGAAGTCGCCTCCAAGTCGGATCTCTCTCTTAAGTCAAGCGACTTTGCAGGCAAAAACTTTTGTTTGCCCAGGCAAACCCCTCCCTCCCAGAGAGCTGATTGTCCTGTGATTGGCCACAGCCGAAGTCGCCTGTCATGGAGGCGACTTCAAGTCGCGTTGTAATTTGCTAAAGTCACGCTGAAGTCGCGCTGAAGTTGCGTTGAAGTCGCCGTGCAAAGTCGCGCTGAAGTCGTGTTGCCCCTGTGTGAATCGAGCCTTAGGAGAAGATAGATCAATGGATAGATGGATGGACAGAACGAGATGGATGGATACAATGGATGGATGGACGGACAGATACCATGTGTGTGTGTGTGTGTGTGTGTGTGTGTGTGTATATATATATATATATATATATATATATATATATTATAATATAATATATATATATACACACACAATAGATGTGATAGTTAGAAAAGATGCGATAGATAGATAAAAAGATGGATAGATACAAGAAATGCGATGGATGGATAGAAAAGAAGCGATAGGTAGATGGATGGATAGATAAATACAATAGATGCGATGGATAGATAGATGCAATAGATAGGTAGATGGATAGATAGAAAAGATGTGATCGATCGGTAGAAGGATAGATAGATACAATAGATAGATGGATTGATAGGTATAGGTAGATGGATAGATAGAAAAGATGTGATACCAAAAGTATTGGGACCCCTTCCTTTACAAACACATGACCTTTAATGGCATCCCAGTCTAATGCCCCGTACACACGGTCGGATTTTCCGATGGAAAATGTCCGATCGGAGCGTGTTGTCGGAAATTCCGACCGTGTGTGGGCTCCATCGGACATTTTCCATCGGATTTTCCGACACACAAAGTTTGAGAGCAGGAGATAAAATTTTCCGACAACAAAATCCGATCGGATTTTCCGATCGTGTGTACACAAATCCGACGGACAAAGTGCCACGCATGCTCAGAATAAATAAAGAGATGAAAGCTATTGGCCACTGCCCCGTTTTATAGTCCCGACGTACGTGTTTTACGTCAACGCGTTTAAAACGATCGGATTTTCCGACAACTTTGTGTGACCGTGTGTATGCAAGACAAGTTTGAGCCAACATCCGTCGGAAAAAATCCTAGGATTTTGTTGTCGGAATGTCCGAACAAAGTCCGACCGTGTGTACGCCCTATTAGTCCGTAGGGTTCAATATTGAGTTGGCCCACCCTTTGCAGCTATAACAGCTTCAACTCTTCTGGGAAGGCCGTCCACAAGGTTTAGGAGTGTGTCTATGGGAATGTTTGACCATTCTTCTAGAAGTGCATTTGTGAGGTCAGGCTTGGGTTGGGTTGGGTGAGAAGGCCTGGTTCGCAGTCTTCGCTCTAATTCATCCCAAACGTGTTTTATCGGGTTGAGGTCAGGACTCTGTGAAGGGGCCAACCAATCACCTGAAGGTAGCTACATAAAACCAATGGCGAAGACTAATGATCCTGTGTCCAGTACTTTACAGCTAAGAAAATCAACTTTTTTTGTTGACATGGAGATAAAACCTGAAGATGGTGGTGATCGAATTTGAGTCTTAGCTTTTCAAAAGAAGATACACGCTTTATGTAGAGAGTACCAAAATTTGATTCAAAAGTCTGAAACCTGAGGTTGGGTTCAAGTAAAGTAAAAACAATTGCCAAGATTTAGAACCTTTACAACCATTTGGACTTCATGGCCAGAAGATGGGTTCCCCATTTGCTCCAGCCCATAAATAAGATGGCTTCTGTGAAATCCTCCAGAATCATTCTCGAGTCTAGAAAGATAGTTGAAAGATAGTTGAATAACATTCACAAGCATCTATATTTCATGGCCAGCAAATGAGTTCTCCATTTGCTCAAGCCCATAAGTAAGACCGCTTCTGTTAAATCCTTTAGTTTCATTCTTGAGTCTTTAAAGATAGTGGAAAGAAAAAGTCGTTTTTGTGGAGAGGTCAACATATTCCACCCCACTGCTGGGATGACTCCAACTTTGAAGTCCAGTAGATCATAAAGATTCAGAAGAAGGTCCTTTCAATCTTGGTTCTAAAAATCCGACCCTGTAAACAGTCAACAAGGCAAAGTTTGGTCAAAAAACGTAGAACCACCAACGTAGCCTCTTATGTTGAGAAGACAATTTTGTTTTCTGGAATTTCCTTCAAAAAATCTATTGAACTTTGCACTTTCCATTTTCATTGTTAAAGCGGAGTTCTGCCGAAATTTATTTTATTTAAAGTCAGCAGCTACAAATACTGCAGCTGCTGACTTTTAAAATATGGACACTCACCTGTCCAGGGCGCCAGCGATGTCCTCACCCTAAGCCGATCTATCCCTCGGCTCTTGGGTGGAGGTGCCGCCATCTTCGGTAAGGGAATCAGGAAGTGAAGCCTTGCGGCTTCACAGCCTGGTTCCCTACTGCGCATGCACGAGTCGCGCTGTGCATCCTCACTGGTCCCTGCTGTCTTCTGGGACCTGGGTGTCTCCCAGAAGACAGTAGGGGGGACGGACATGATGTAGATCACCGCGGAGCCTGCGGCCATCTATGCCCGAGAGTGGGAGCAAATACCTGGATTAGACAGGTATCTGCTCCCCCCCTTTCCCCTGAAAGGTGCCAAATGTGACACGGGGGGGGGGGGGGGTCCTCGTTCGCACACACGGGGCAATCAACCTTGCTGCTGGCCGTAAGGGTGGCATATTGACCACCACTGTCAGAGGGACATTCTTCCCACCCCCCACCCCCCCCAATGTAAAGGGCATTTTTTACCCTGATCCCCAATAGACTGGCCTTAGCAGGGGTTCCCCAGGACCACTCATTTTTTGAGGGTTCCTCTGTGATAACGATCTGACTTATAGAGGGGGTCTGATGTATAGGGGGGTCTCTGACATATAGAGGGGGGTTCTGATGTATAGGGAGGTCTCTGACATATAGAGGGGGGTTCTAATGTATAGGGAGGTATCTGACATATAGAGGGGGTTCTGATGTATAGGGAGGTATCTGACATATAGAGAGGATTCTGGCATATAGAGGGGGCTCTGATGTATAGGGAGGTCTCTGACATATAGAGGGGGGCTCTGATGTATAGGAAGGTCTCTGACATATAGAGGGGGGTTCTGATGTATAGGGAGGATTCTGGCATATAGAGGGGGCTCTGATGTATAGGGAAGACTCTGACATATAGAGGGGGGCTCTGATGTATAGGGAGGTCTCTGGCATATAGAGGGGGGCTCTGATGTATAGGGAGGTCTCTGGCATATAGAGGGGGCTCTGATGTATAGGGAGGTCTCTGGCATATAGAGGGGGCTCTGATGTATAGGGAGGTCTCTGACGTATAGGGAGGATTCTGGCATGTAGAGGGGGCTCTGATGTATAGGGAGGTCTCTGACGTATAGGGAGGTCTCTGGCATATAGAGGGGGCTCTGATGTATAGGGAGGTCTCTGGCATATAGAGAGGATTCTGGCATGTAGAGGGGGCTCTGATGTATTGGGAGGTCTCTGACATGTAGAGGGGGCTCTGATGTATAGGGGGGTCTCTGACGTATAGGGAGGTCTCTGGCATATAGAGGGGGCTCTGATGTATAGGGAGGTCTCTGACGTATAGGGAGGTCTCTGGCATATAGAGGGGGCTCTGATGTATAGGGAGGTCTCTGGCATATAGAGAGGATTCTGGCATGTAGAGGGGGCTCTGATGTATTGGGAGGTCTCTGACATGTAGAGGGGGCTCTGATGTATAGGGGGGTCTCTGACATATAGAGGGGGGCTCTGATGTATAGGGAGGTCTCTGGCATATAGAGAAGACTCTGACATATAGAGGGGGCTCTGATGTATAGGGAGGTCTCTGGCATATAGAGGGGGGCTCTGATGTATAGGGAGGACTCTGATGTATAGAGGGGGCTCTGATGTATAGGGAGGTCTCTGGCATATAGAGGGGGGCTCTGATGTATAGGGAAGACCCTGACATATAGAGGGGGGTCTGATGTATAGGGAGGACTCTGACATATAGAGGGGGGTCTGATGTATAGGGAGGACTCTGACATATAGAGGGGGGTCTGATGTATAGGGAGGACTCTGACATATAGAGGGGGGTCTGATGTATAGGGAGGACTCTGACATATAGAGGGGGGTCTGATGTATAGGGAAGACTCTGACATATAGAGGGGGCTCTGATGTATAGGGAGGTCTCTGACATATAGAGGGGGCTCTGATGTATAGGGAGGTCTCTGACATATAGAGGGGGCTCTGATGTATAGGGAGGTCTCTGACATATAGAGGGGGCTCTGATGTATAGGGAGGTCTCTGGCATATAGAGGGGGGTCTGATGTATAGGGAGGACTCTGACATATAGAGGGGGCTCTGATGTATAGGGAGGTCTCTGACATATAGAGGGGGCTCTGATGTATAGAGGGGGATCTGATGTACACTCACCGGCCACTTTATTCGGTACACCTGTTCAATTGCTTGGTGACACAAATTGCTAATCAGCCAATCACATGGCAACAACTAATTGCATTAAGGCATCTAGACGTGGTGAAGACGACTTGCTGAAGTTCAAACTTAGTATCAGAATCGGGAAGAAAGGGGATTTAAGTGACTGTGAACGTGGCATGGTTGTTGGTGCCAGATGGGCTGGTTTGAGGATTTCAAAAACTGCTGATCTACTGGGATTTTCACACCAACCATCTCTTGGGTTTACAGAGAATGGTCTGAAAAAGAGAAAATATCCAGTGAGCGGCAGTTGTGTGGAGGAAAATGCCTTGTTGATGTCAGAGGAGAATGGGTAGACTGGTTACAGTTGACAGAAAGGCAACAGTAACTCAAATAACCACTCGTTACATCCAAGGTATGCAGAATATCATCTCTGAACACACAACACGTCCAACCTTGAAGCAGATGGGCTACAGCAGCAGAAGACCACACCGGGTGCCACTCCTGTCAGCTAAGAACAGGAAACTGTGGCTGCAATTCACACAGATCAACACAATTGGACAATAGAAGATTGGAAAAACTTTGCCTGGTCTGATGAGTCTCAATTTCAGCTGCGACATTCAGATGGTCGGGGCAGAATTTGGTGTAAACAACATGGTAGCATGGATCCAGCCTGCCTTGTATCACCGGTTCAGGCTGGTGGTGGGGGTGTAATGGTGGGGGGGATATTTTCTTGGCACACTTTGGGCCCCTTAGTACCAATTGAGCATCGTTTAAACACCACGGCCTACCTGAGTATTGTTGCTGACCATGTCCATCCCTTTATGACTACAGTGTCCTCATCTTCTGATGGCTCCTTCCAGCAGGATAATGCACCATGTCACAAAGCTCCAATCATCTCACCACTGGACAATGAGGTCCCTGTCCTCCAATGGTCTCCACAGTCACCACATCTCAATCCTATAGAGCACCTTTGGAATGTGGTGGAAGGGGAGATCGGCATCATGGATGTGCAGCCGGCAAATCTACACCAACTGCGTGATGTTATCATGTCACTATGGACTAAAATCTCTGAGGAACGTTTCCAACACCTTGTAGAATCTATGCCACGAAGAATGAAGGCACAAGGGGGTCCAACTAGGGTTGCCACCTGTCCGGGAGTCATCAGGACGGTCCAGGTTTTAAATCATGTGAACGAGTTTCAGTACACCTGAAACCCGGGCACAATATTCAGACAGGAATGAGGCTCAGAACAGGGCGTGGGTGAGGGGGCACTATGTGCGCCACATTGATATTCTCTTTGTAGTGCCCAAAGGTGTCCCGGGTCTGTTACAATCCTATACTGTATACTAAAACAAAAGAAAGTGTACTGCGCGCCGCTAAAGTGTTCGAGTTTGGCTAGGAAAAAAAAAGTGGCAACCCTAGGTCCAACCCAGTGTAGCGTCACATATGGTGACCCATCACATTTCGCTACCCGCTGGAGTGCGCATGTGCGACGCCGCCATATACGTTCCAACACTTTTACGACAAAACTCCACCTCTAAGTCCAGGTTCAAGCCCCACCGTCCAAGTGGACATAGAGCCAGAATATGATTATGCCGAGCGAAGCGAGGCCGTGTCCGAAGCGCGGCGAGCGAAGTGAGCCTGCGAGGGGTGTGGAGTTTTGTCGTATGTGTGTTGGAACGCATATGGCGGCATCGCGCATGCGCACTCCAGCAGGTAGCGAAATGTGATGGGTCGCCATATGTGACGCTACACCGGTACTAACAAGGTGTACCCAATAAAGTGGCGCGGTGAGAGTATAACGTTGGCGTTTGTGACTTCAGCGTGAAATGTGAAGCCTCCAGGACAGAACGGCCTACCAATTTTACTTATCATTATTATTATTATTATTATTACATAGGATTTATATAGTGCTTTACAATATACAAATCTTTCAATAAAGACTTATTTAGATTGTTTTATCATTTTTACTTTGTCCTGTGGGGGGAACATATTCTTTGGAATAATATGCAGCTCATGTCCTCAGTTTGTTGCTATGAGTGCAAAAAAATTAGACCTGTTTTTTTTACAAATGCAAAAGCTGGAACTAATAACGCGCTGCAACTGTTTCCGAGGGGGGCAGGTGGTGACTGGACTCGCTGGAACGCATAATGAGGAAGCGAGTTGAAACGCAAAAACACGGAAGTCGCGCTCAGCCTGCGTCTGGAGCGAAGGCGGAAGTCAGCTAAGGCTTGTGGCACGCAGAACGCGGAAGCGCCGTGGAACGCAAAACCAGGAAGCACACCTCTGACAGAGCCATCCTCTTCCGGTGTGATAGGACTGAAGGGGACAGAGAAAAAAAGGGTCCTTACGGTAAGTCCTGGGCTTGTGTGTCAGATGCAGCCTTAGTGTTACAGAAAGGAGATAAATGGCTGTTTAGAGTCTCTTTGGAAGGTTTGTAGCAGAATGATGTTTAGTCCCTTTAAGACACATTGTGTGTTCATTGGGCAGCTTTATGATTCACCTCATTATATTTTATTACCCCGAATGGTACGATATCAGCCCCTTCCTCTGCACCAGGCAATCGGAGCGGGCGATATTTCATTCATTCCGCCATTTAAAGGGATGCTGTATTCAGAGAAAAAAAAAAAAGGCATGTCGTGAACGTTCACTTATCATCCATAGCGGGGCACCATGGCGTGCCGGCCAATCACAGGGCATTTTGGGAACGCTGTACCCCCACCGAGGTGTTCTCAACTCCACCCACACAGCTGAGGGTCCTTAGCCCCCCCAACATCACCCAACCTTCTGAAGTTACCGTATTGGCCACAAGGGGTCACCCACCTGAAACCCTCCAATGTTATACCATGACCACCAGATGGTCATCCACCTGGAATATGGCCACTAGGGGGTCACCAACCTGAAACCTTCCAATGTTAAAACATGACCACTAGATGGTTATCCACCTGTAATATTGCCACTAGCTAGGGGGTCACCCACCTGAAACCCTTCAATTTTACATGACCACTAGATGGTCATGCACCTGGAATATGGCCACTAGGGGGTCACCCACCTGAAACACTTCAATGTTACATGACCACTAGATGGTCATCCACCTGGAATATGGCCACTAGGGGGTAACCCACCAGAAACCCTCCAATGTTGCAACAAGACCACTAGTTGGTCATCCACCTGAAATATGGCCAATAGGGGGTCACCCACCTGAAACCCTCCAATGTTATACCATGACCACTAGATGGTCATCCACCTGGAATATGGCCACTAGGGGGTCACCCAACTGAAACCCTCTAATGTTACATGACCACCAGATGGTCATCCACCTGAAACTCTCCAATGTTACAACATGACCACTAGGGATCACCCACCTGAAAACCTCCAAAGTTACATGGCCACTAGATGGTCATCCAACTGGAATATGGCCACTAGGGGGTCACCCACCTGAAACCCTCCAGTGTTATACCATGACCACCAGATGGTCATCCACCTCGAATATGGCCACTAGGGGGTCACCCACCTGAAACCCTCCAATGTTATACCATGACCACTAGATGGTCATCCACCTGGAATATGGCCACTAGGGGGTCACCCACCTGAAACCCTCCAATGTTATACCATGACCACTAGATGGTCATCCACCTGGAAAATGGGCACTAGGGGGTCACCCACCTGAAACCCTCCAATGTTATACCATGAAGACCAGATGGTCATCCACCTGGAACATGGCTACTAGGGGGCAACCCACTTGAAACCCTCAAATGTTACAACATGACCACTAGATGGTCATCCACCTGCAATATGGCCACTCGGGGGTCACCCACCTGAAGCCAGCTGGTGTGCTGGTCAGTCCTATAGCCAAAAGTGGCTTTTTGGGAACACTGTGCCCTTTCTGAGGTGTTCTTAAACTCACCCAGGCAGCTGAGGGTTCATAGACCTCCCACATTGTGACGTCACCCACCTTGAACCTTCCGATGTTATGACATGGCCTTTAGGGGGGTACCTACCTGGAAACCTCCAGTGTTATGACATGGTCACAAGGGGGTCACCCTCCAATGTTACAGCATGACCACTAGATGGTCATCCACCTTGAATATCGCCACTAGGGGGTCACCCACCTGAAACCCTCCAATGTTACAACAGGACCACTAGATGGCCATCCACCTGGAATATGACCACTAGGGGGTCACCCACCTGAAACCCCCCAATGTTACATGGCCACTGGATGGCCGTCCAACTGGAATATGGCCACTAGGGGGTCACCCACCTGAAACCCTCCAGTGTTATACCATGACCACCAGATGGTCATCCACCTCGAATATGGCCACTAGGGGGTCACCCACCTGAAATCTCCAATGTTATACCATGACCACCAGATGGTCATCCACCTGGAATATGGCCACTAGGGGGTCACCTACCTGAAACCCTCAAATGTTACAACATGATCACTAGATGGTCATCCACCTGGAATATGGCCACTAGGGGGTCACCCACCTGAAACCTTCCAATGTTACAACATGACCACTAGATGGTCATCCACCTGGAATATTGCCACTAGCTAGGGGGTCACCCACCTGAAACCCTTCAATTTTACATGACCTTTAGATGGTCATCCACCTGAAATATGGCCACTTGGGGGGTCACCCACCTGAAATCCTCCAATGTTATATGACCACCAGATGGTCATCCACCTGGAATATGGCCACTAGGGGGTCACCCACCTGAAACCAGCTGGTGTGCTGGTCAGCCCTATAGCCAAAAGTGGCTTTTTGGGAACACTGTATCCTCCCTGAGGTGTTCTCAAACCCATCCAGGCAGCTGAGGGTTCATAGACCTCCCACATTGTGACATCACCCACCTTACACCTTCCGATTTTATTCCATGGCCTTTAGGGGGCCACCTACCTGGAATCCTCCAGTGTTATGACATGGTCACTAGGGGGTCACCCTCCTGCTGCCCTCCAATGGTACAGCATGACCATTACGAGGTCATATCTTTAACATGGCACTAGGGGGAAACCCACTTGGAACTTTCCCATATTATGACTGCTAAGGTGTCACCCACCAGGTGATCATGTATCTCAAACACACCACTAGGGGGTCACTCACCTGGAACCGTACAATTTTATGACGTGGCCACAAGGGGGTCACTAACCTGGAACCCTTCAATGTTATCATGACACGGCGACAAGGGGGTTACCCACCTTGCAACCTTTGATGTTACGACACGGTCACTAGTGGGTCATCCACCTGGAATACTCTGATTTTATGACATGGTCACAAGGGGGGGTCACCCTCCTTGAACACTCCAGTGTTATAACATGACTACTTGGGGGTTACCCACCTGGAACTGGCTGATGTTCTGACATCTGGAACTCTTCGTTTTTATGACGTGACCACTAGGGGGTCACCAACCTGAAGCCCTCCAATGTTATGACATGACCACCAGGTGATCGTCAATCTTGAACATGGCCCCTAGGGGGTCACCCCCCAGGAACTTTCCAGTGTTATGACATGACTGCTAAGGTGTCATTCACTGAACCCTCTGATATTATGACATGGCCACTAGGGGGTCACTAATTTGAAGACCTCCAGTGTTATGACATAACCACTAGGTGATCATCTATCTCGAACACTGCCACTAGGGGGTCACCCACCTGGAATCGCACAATGTTATGAGGTTGGCATTAGGGAGTCGCCCACCCTGAACCCTTCAATGTTATAACATGGCCACTAGGGGGTCACCCAACTGGAAACCTCAGATGTTACAACATGGTCACTAGTGGGTCACCCACCTGGAACACGCTGATTTTATGACATAGTCACAAGGGTGTCACCCTCCTGGAACACTCTAATGTTATGACATGGCTACTTGGAGGTCGCCCACCTGGAAACTTGCCAATGTTATAATATGGCCAAAAGGGGGTAACCCACCTGGAACTGGCTGATGTTCTAACAGCTGGAGCCCCTTGTTTTTATGACATGACTACTGGGGGGGTCACTCACTTGGAACCCTCTGATGTGATGACTACTAGGAGGTCACCAATCTGGAACCCTCTGATGTTATGATCTGGCCACTAGGGGGTCACCCACCTAGAACAAGCCATTGTGCTGGCCAGCTCCATAGCTAAAAGTGGCTTTTTGGGAACACTGTACCTTCTTTGAAGTGTTATCAACCCCACCCACGCAGCTGGGAAAGGGTTTATAAACCTCCAAGTTGAGACAGCACCCACCTGAAACCCACCGATGTTACAACATAGCCACTATGGGGTCACCCACCTGGAAACCTTCAATGTAATGACGGGGCCACCTGGGGTCACCCAGATGGTACCATCTGATATTATGACATGACCACTAGGTGGTCACTCTCCTGGAACCATTCCATGCTATGACATGGCCACTAGTGGATCACCCACAAGGCAATTCGGCATCAGTGGAAATCAGTAGGATTGCAGGCATGCTGTGCCTCAATCAACGGTCAGGTTGCATCCTTTGACAAGGTTCCGTAAGGCAAAGTTCTGTTTTTTTTTTGTTTTGTTTTTTTTAGTCCTTCAAACAAGGAGCCATATAAGTGACAACACTGAGCTAATACTATCACATGATGCCATAATAACTTACCTGCACTTCTAAAACAGATGATCTTGGGGTGTATTAGAAAGTAGGCGGATCATAGGAAATCAGAACATATTCCAGTAGCTGGACATCACATGGTGCTTGAATGAATCAATATCTGTGTCCTGCTTAGACATTGACTTGCTCACTGCAAATCATATACTTGTAAGTACAATATGAGGGTCTAGGGTGACACTGGGGTGTAAATGAAGGAAGTAATGTACTGTGTGTAAAGTCAGTCCATATCTGGTTAATTCCTGTAGCGATTTTTAATAATTCAGGTCAGGAGAGTCCTCACTAATGATGCTCCAAAACTCCTACCATGTGTTCTTATGTCTCTTCCAAAACAGGCCATCCCCAAACCGGTCCTTAGCACCGGGACCTGAGCCCAGCCTCAAGATGGAGAAGGATCGGAATCACGTGACTGAGCAAATAATTAAGCTCACCCTGAAGATACTCTACCTGCTGACCGGAGAGGTGAGGAGGATTCTGGGAGGTCACATGACATCACTTTTATCTCTATTAATAAAACACAGACCTGACCGGAGAGGTGAGGAGGATTCTGGGAGGTCACATGACATCACACTTATCTATAATAATAAAACGCAGACCTGACCAGAAAGGTGAGGAGGATTCTGGGAGGTCACATGACATCACTCCTATCTCTAATAATAAAACACAGACCTGACCGGAGAGGTGAGGAGGATTCTGGGAGGTCACATGACATCACTCTTATCTCTATTAATAAAACACAGACCTGACCGGAGAGGGGAAATCTTGACTTGTTGGAAGGAAATTTCATAATGTTCTTCATTATATAGGTTTATGTACCTGATACAAACTCCAGTGATGGTGTGACACCCAGGAGCCACCACCTTGCCTCAGGTGGATGGAGGGGGATCCAGAGCTCCTCCAAGGACCCTCCTCCTCCCTCTGTGACGATTGAGAAAAACAATGTCAAGATCCTAGAAGTCACCCAGAAGATCATTGAGCTGCTGACAGGAGAGGTGAGCGGTGCCGGGAATTCTGGGACATTATCCAGTAACAGACAAGGGATGTGTCTGGATGGTGACTGTATCATTGTGTGTGTCAGGTTCCTATAAGGTGTCAGGATGTCACTGTCTATTTCTCCATGGAGGAGTGGGAGTATATAGAAGGACACAAGGATCTCTACAAGGACGTCATGATGGAGGATCAGCCGCCCCTCACATCACCGGGTAAGAGGAGACTTTATTGTAAAGGAGAGAGCAGTACGGAGGGTTCCCCTAGATCCCCCATCATCTGATAAAGACATAGAAACAATGTATTCAGTCAGTGTGTGTGTTTCCTACAGATGGATCCAGTAACGGGAACCCACCAGAGAGATGTCCTCTGTATTCCCGGGATTCCACACAGGAGGAAATCATTATCCCTGAGGATTCTGCTGAAGAACTCCACCAGCCCTTTCACAAAACGGTTCCTGAGGTATATCTTACAATGAGGGGAATTTACTAAGACTGGAGCAGCTGTAGAGGGCAAATATTCAGCTTCTAGCTTTCATTTTCAAAGATTGTGGTTGTAAAGGCAGAACTTTTTTTTTTTACCTTAATCAGGGATGTTCAGTCCCCCTCCCACCGCATTCCGTGGGCTATCTCATCCCACCGGGACACCTGATCAACCAGTCAGCGATTCCGCCGGTTGATCACAGAGGCAGACAATGACCGGAACCTCTCTGCCCGTCTCTGTGATATACAGTGTCTTGAAAAAGTATCCATACTTCTTGAAATCTTCCACATTTTGTCATGTTACAACTAAAAACGTAAATGTATTTTATTAGGATTTTATGTGATAGACCAACACAAAATGGCACATAATTGTGAAGTGGAAGGAAAATGATAAATGGTTTTCAACATTTTTTACAAATAAATATGTGAAAAGTGTGGCGTACATTTGTATTCAGCCCCCTTTACTCTGATACCCCTAACTAAAATCTAGTGGAACCAATTGCCTTCAGAAGTCACGTAATTAGTAAATAGAGTCCACCAGTCTGCAATTTAATATCAGTATAAATACAGCTGTTCTGTGAAACCCTCAGAGGTTTGTTAGAGAACCTTAATGAACAAACAGCATCATGAAGGCCAAGGAACACACCAGACAGGTCAGGGATAAAGTTGTGGAGACGTTTATGGCTGGGTTCACCACTTATGCGAATTGGATGCAGGTTTTCCCCACATCCAATTTGCTTGACAGAGAATGTGACCGTCTCTCAATGGAGCCTCTCAACAGCTCAGAGGCGGCCGCGGTCCAAATGGTAGATGGGTCCTGTGCGTCTTCTGGTCCATTCCTGTTGCGAATACAGGCGAAAATTCAGACCTGATTCGCACCTGAAACGGTGAACAAGGACGCCCCGGACCCCCTGCTGTGAGCCGTGGCCTTAGCTAGTGTGGACCCGGCCTTAAGCAGGGTTAGGTTATAAAAAAATATCTCAAGCTTTGAACATCTCACGGAGCACTGTTCAATCCATCATCGGAAAATGGAAAGAGTATGTCACAACTGCAAACCTACCAAGACATGGCCGTCCACCTAAACTGAGAGGCAAGGAGAGCATTAATCAGAGAAGCAGCCAAGAGGTCCATGGTAACTCTGGAGGAGCTGCAGAGATCCACAGCGCAGGTGGGAGAATCTGTCCACAGGACAACTATTAGTCGTGTTCTCAACAAATCTGCCCTTTATGGAAGACTGGCAAGAAGAAAGACATGGTTGAAAGAAAGTCATAAGAAGTCCTGTTTGCAGTTTGTGAGAAGCCATGTGGGGGACACAGCAAACATGTGGAAGAAGGTGTTCTGGTCAGATGAGACCAAAATTGAACTTTTTGGCCTAAAAGCAAAACACTATGCGTGGCAGAAAACTAACACTGCACATCACCCTGAACACACCATCCCCACTGTGAAACATGGTGGTGGCAGCATCATGTTGTGGGGATGCTTTTCTTCAGCAGGGACAGGGAAGCTGGTCAGAGTTGATGGGGAGATGGATGGAGCCAAATACAGGACAATCTTAGAAGAAAACCTGTTAGAGTCTGCAAAAGACTTGAGACTGGGGAGGAGGTTCAGCTTCCAGCAGGACAACGACCCGAAACATACAGCCAGAGCTACAATGGAATGGTTTACATCAAAGTATATTCATGTTTTAGGATGGCCCAGTCAAAGTCCAGACCTAAATCCAATTGAGAATCTGTGGCAAGACTTGAAAATTGCTGTTCACAGACGCTCTCCATCCAATCTGACAGAGCTTGAGATATTTTGCAAAGAAGAATGGGCAAAAATGTCCCTCTCTAAAAGCTGGTAGAGACATCCCCAAAAAGACTTCCAGCTGTAATTGCAGAGAAAGGTGGTTCTACAAAGTATTGACTCCGGGGGCGCCATACAAATGTACCCCACACTTTTCAGAGATTTATTTGTAAAAAATGTTAACCATTTATCATTTTCCTTCCACTTCACAATTATGTGCCACTTTGTGTTGGTCTATCACATAAAATACCAATTAAACACATTTACGTTTTTGGTTGTAGCGTGACAAAATGTGGAAAATTTCAAGGGGTGTGAATACTTTTTCACTAATCGCTGCCATTCTAGTTAAAAAAAAAAAAAAAAAATCAATTAATAAAAATGCCATAAATAAAATGTCCTTTTTTGTAGACGCTATAACGGTTGCGCAAACCAATCAATATACGCTTTTTGGTGTTTTTTTTACCAAAAATATGTACCATATTGACCTAAATTGATGAAGACATTTAGATTTTTTAATTTTTTTTTTTTATTGGGTATGCTTTATAGCAGAAAATAAAAAATATTTGTTTTTGTTTTTTCAAAATGGTCGCTCGTTTTTTGTTTATATCTCAAAATATAAAAATCGAAGAGGTGATCAAATACCACCAAAAGAAATCTCTATTTGTGGGAAAAAAAAGACATTCAATTTAAGTAACGCCGTGCCCTATCGTAAAAAAACTTTTGCTTTTAAGGGTAGAAGAGGACCTGTCATGCTGTATTGTTATCGCAAGGGATGTTTACATTCTTTGTGATAGCAATAAAAGTGATCAAAAAACTCTTTTTTTTTAAAGGGACAGAGTAACAATTTAAAAAAGTAATAAAATCAATAAAAAGATTTTACTACGCACAGTATGTAGGTCGTTCCCACATATGTAAACAGTGTTCGCACCACACATGTGAGGTATCGCCGCGAACGTCAGAGCAAGAGCAATAATTCCAGCAGTAGACTGTAAGTCCAAAATGATAACCAAAAATTTAAAGCGTCACCTATGGAGATTTTTATGTACCGTTGTTTGGCGCCATTCCACGAGCGTGCGCAATTTTAAAGCGTGACATGTTAGGATAACATCCCGGGGAGCAGTGCGGCGATCGGAGGTGCTGTGTGTCAGTCTCCGATCGTGGTATGGAGCCTCTGAAACAGGTTTTTCACCACGTGATCAGCTGTGACCAATCACAGCTGATCATCGTGTGAACCTGGAAGTGCCGGCTTTCCTCGGTTAGCGCTGTCAGGGAGAGCTGATCGGTGGCTCTCCCTGTCAGAGGGGAGGGTCTGCAATGATAATCAGCACATTAATTATCAACACAGCCCCCATCAGATGTGCCCATCAGCTGCCAATCAGTGCCCCATCAGGAACGCTGGTCAGTGCCCACCACAGTACCAATCAGTGCCCAGCAGTAACAACTGTCAGCACTTCATCATCAGTGCTGCCCATCAGTTCCATCTATTAGTGTCCATCAGTGCCACCTCTCTGTGCCGCCTATCAGTGCCCATCAGTGCCGCCTGTCAGTGTCCATCAGTGCCACCAATCAGTGCTGCATATCAGTGCTCATCAATTTTAAATATCAGTGCCTCCTCATCAGTGTCACCTCATCAGAGCCTGTCAGTGTCACCTCATCAGTGCCCGTCAGTGTCACCTCATCAGAGCCCATCAGTGTCACCTCATCAGAGCCCGTCAGTGTCACCTCATCAGAGCCCGTCAGTGTCACCTCATCAGTGCCCGTCAGTGTCACCTCATCAGTGCCCGTCAGTGTCACCTCATCAGAGCCCGTCAGTGTCACCTCATCAGTGCCCGTCAGTGTCACCTCATCAGAGCCCGTCAGTGTCACCTCATCAGAGCCCGTCAGTGTCACCTCATCAGTGCCCGTCAGTGTCACCTCATCAGTGCCCGTCAGTGTCACCTCATCAGTGCCCGTCAGTGTCACCTCATCAGAGCCCGTCAGTGAAGGAGAAAACAAAATTTTATGACAGAAACGAAGAAAAACGTTTTAATTTTTATTTTTTTTTATTTCTGCCTTTTTTAGTTTGTTGCGCAAAAAATAAAAATCGCAGAGGTGATCAAATACCACCAAAAGAAAACTCTATTTGTGGGAAGAAAATGATTTAGTTTGGGTACAGCGTTGCACGACCGCGCAATTGTCATTCAAAGTGCGACAGCGCTGAAAGCTGAAAACTGTCCTGGGCAGGAAGGGGGTGAAAGTGCCCGGTATTGAAGGGGTTAAACCTGTTTTATGTCTGCTTTGCTGTCGAGTGTTGATGAGTGTTGATCCCGCCAGTCCTCCTGTTGTAGCCTCATTTCCTCTCCTGGGTGGACAGCGCCGCCCTATATGAATTGTGACATCATCATGCGATGATATTTCAGTTCCAAATGAACTGACAACTTTTTTTTTGCCCCGTTTTTAGAATGAACATTCGGATATTTGGACGATTGACTCCGATCCGGGAATGGAGGAGGGAGAATCGTACTCGGAAAGTAACCTGCAGGACAAAGAGGAGGAAATGGCAAATTATATCGGCACAGGTTGAGTATGAGATACTAAATCCTAATACACACTATCGGAAAATCGGACGCAAAATACCACTTTCCGAGCGATCGTACGATAATCTGATTATTCGTACAGAGCTTTTGAGAGCCAATCAGAACAGTTCATCCAAAAATATCGGAAAGGGACAAACACAACATTTTTTCTCGTACAATACCAGAACAAACAATTTTCTTTTAATCAGTGCCCTCCGGAAGATTTACCCCCCTTTCATGACCAGGCCATTTTTTGCTGGCACAGCGTTATTTTAACTGACAATTGCAGTTTTCTTTTATTTTTTTTATTTTTTTTTTTTCTTCCTTTTTTAATGTTTTTATTGGATATGTTTTATATCAGATAGTAGAAAATTATTATTATTATTATTTTTTTTAATTAACGGTCTTTTTTCATTTATATAATAAAAAAAAAAACGCAGCGGTGATCAAATGCCATCAAAAGAAAGCTCGATTTGTGGGGGAAAAAAAAGGACATACATTTAATCACTTAAAGACCGGAAGGTTTTACCACCCCTTAATGACCAGGCTATTTTTTTGCGTTACTTTAACTGACAATTGCGCGGTCATGCGACGCTGTACCCAAATAAAATTGATGTTCTTTTTTTCCACAAATAGAGCTTTTTTTTAGTGGTATTTGATCACCTCTGCGTTTTTTTTTTTTTTTTTTTCTCTAAACAAAATAGGAGCGATAATTTAAAACACATCCAAAAAAAATGTTAAAAATCTAATTTTTTCATCAATTTTGGCCAAAATGTATTCTTCTACATATTTTTGTAAAAAAAAACCCAATAAGTGTATATTGATTGGTTTGCACAAAACTTATTGCGTCTACAAACTATGGGATATATACTGGCATTTTTTTTTATTCTAGTAATGACGGCGATCAGCAACTTATAGAGGGGCTACGATATTGCGGCGACAATCGGACTATAACTGACGCTTTTGAGACTTTGTGGGGACCAGTAATACAGTGATCAGTGCTAAAGAAAAAAATGCACTGCCACTGTACTAATGACACTGGCTGGGAAGGGGGTTAAACATCTAGGGCAGTGGTGTCGAACCTTGGCACCCCAGATGTTTTGGAACTACATTTCCCATGATGCTCGTGCACTCTGCAGTGTAGTTGAGCATCATGGGAAATGTAGTTCCAAAACATCTGGGGTGCCGAGGTTCGCCATCACTGATCTAGGGCAGTCAAAGGGTTAACTGTGTGCCTAGCCAGTGTTTTTGTGTTTACTATGCCTGTTTCGCAGGGAAACAAAATCCAGCACATCCCCCACTGACAGTACAGAAGCTCTGCATTGTTTACATATGCAGAGCTTCATCCTGTGTCCCTTCTTGCCGATCAGTGGGTGCCGGCGGACATCCATTGCTGGCACCCCCTGATCGGCTTGTGCTGTGTCTAATCCAGTGGTTTTGTGATATATATGTACTGCTTTTACTAGCGTCAGAGATGGATTTTATTCCCTGCTTTTTTTTTCCCTGCTTCAGGAACACAGGATCCATGCCCCCCCCCCCCCCATCAGAACGGAGATCTGCCTTGTTTACATAGGCAGATCCCCGTTGTGTGTGTTTTACCGAAGATCAGTGGGTGCCGGGGTGGGCATCAAGTGCCCAGAACCCGCAGATCAGCTTTTGCTGTGACTAACCACAGGAGAAGTTATCCCGCAGGCGCCCTCTGCAGGCGGAAGTGCAGTATTACGTATATATAAGTGATCCTGCGCAGAGCTGTCGCCCTGTAGAAGTAAAACTGCTGTAGGGCAGTCAGCAAATGGTTAAAGAGGACCCGTGTAGCCCCTGCCTGTCGTTTGCTGGCTCCTCCCATATTGGGGTTCTATAAGGAGTCTAAAAAAAGCGGTTTTATGCATGTGTAATCCTGTTTTTTTTTGGTTTTTTTCCAGATGATTCGAGTGTTGCCAGTACCCCAGACAGATGTGCCGACCCCGACCCTATTTACCCCCAAGAGTATTCACTGAACGAGACGCCTTACAAAAGACGTAAAAAGGTGCCGCATTGCTTGGTAACATGGAAGATGGGGGGGAGGGGAGGGGCTTAAAGTGTATCTCCAGCCAAACTTTTTTAGTTTTTATATGGGGTGTGGAAGGTTTAGGGCTCAGTCACACCACTGTGCAGAAATGTCGGTTCTTCTACACGTGTTCTGCAAGGGCTCTAAGAAAACACATTTCCTCTGTGTGTGTCCTACTCACACCACAACACTGGTGTCACATGTAGATTTTTATTTATTTTTTCTGTGCTGGAATCTGCAATGTTTGGGCAGTTTTCTGCGTGGGAAAAAAAAATAAAAACGATGTGACATCAACAATGTGGTGTGAACAAGGCACATAAAAGACGCATGTGTGAAAACCAATGTCAATGTGCATAAAAACCCAAAAGGGTAAGAAGATATAAAAATTATCCCGGCCCCTTACCATGTGATCAGCTGTCAGCTGGTCACGTGATGTAAACAAAAGATCGGTAATCACTGGCTTCTGTCAGAGGGACATCGGTCCCTCACATAGAGAGCCACGACTTCCTCATCTGTGCCCACCAGTGCCATCTATCAGTACTCACCAGTGCCACCTACCAGTGCCCACAGTGCCACCTACCTTTACCCAACAGTGTCACCTATCAATGCCCACCAGTGCTGCCAATCAATGCCCATCAGTGCCACCTCATCAGTGCTGCCTATCAGTGTCACCCATCAGTGCCACTTATCAGTGCCACCTATCAGCACCCTTCTGTGCCACCTATCAGCGCCCTTCTGTGCCACCTATCAGCGCCCTTCTGTGCCACCTATCAGCGCCCTTCTGTGCCACCTATCAGCGCCCTTCTGTACCACCTATCAGCTCCCTTCTGTGCCACCTATCAGTGCCCTTCAGTCCCGCCCATTAGTGCCCTTCAGTCCCGCCCATTAGTGCCAACCATCAGTGCCACCTATCAGTGCCCTTCTGTGCCACCTATCAGTGCCCTTCAGTCCCGCCCATTAGTGGCAACCATCAGTGCCACCTCTCACTGCCCATCAGGGCAGCCTATCGGTGCCCTTCCGTGCCACCTATCAATGCCCTTCAGTCCCGCCCATTAGTGCCAACCATCAGTGCAGCCTATCAGTGCCCATCAGTGCAGCCTCATCAGCGCACATCAATGAAGGAAGAAAATTCCCTTTTTTCAAAATTTTAGAACAAACTATGAAACTTTTTTTTTTCAAAATTTTCAGTCTTTTTTTAGTTTTGTTAGCAAAAAATTAAAAACCCAACAGTGATTAAATACCACCAAAAGAAAGCTCTATTTGTGTGAAAAAAAATGATAAAAATAGTTAATTTGGGTACAGCGCAATTGTCATTCAAAGTGTGACAGCGCTGAAAGCTAAAAATTGGCCTGGGCAGGAAGGGGGTGAAAGTGCCCGGTAGGCAAATGGTTAAATAAACAATGTAAAAGATTTGTGTAGCGCCAAACCAAATTTAAGCAACATTAAACAGTAAAAGTGAAAAAAACAAATGCAAAATAATGACAGTAAAGTCCTCCCTGCTGAGAATAAAAGGAACTCATGCACAGAATTCTATAGTGGTAAAATAATAAATTAAGAAAGTCCAGTGCAACTGAAGTGAAAAAAAAAAAAGTGATCCAACAAAGTGCTCCAAAGTCAATCGGCAGTAAAAAAAAGTGTAAACTCGTATATCCTGAAGTGAAAGGAAAGTGATCGAGCAAAGTGCTCCGAGGACAATCATCAGACGTGTTTCCCCACTTCTAGTTCTTCTCCCTGATTGTTGTCCCTGGTTCTTCAGGGAGAAGAACTGGAAGTGAGGAAAACAGCCCCAAAAAACACATTTTGAAACAAAAACGATCAAAAAAGACTCAACATGAATCTGAAAGGAAGTAATTTAACCACTTCCAGCCCAAGGAAGCCCTCTGAGCCCACCCTGGTGTGTTACAACAGCGAATCAATATTCGCTGTTGTAACACTGATCCTCCTCCTTTCCAATCAGAAAGCAGGTTTTGACACCGGTCACCCAATTGGCTGAATGGACAGGCGATCCTATTGGATGCCTAGCAGGAGGAGGGAGGAGCTACACGGCCGAAGCTGCCATGATGCAAAGAGGACACAGGAACCTGCCTCCCGTAGGAGCCCACAACCCGCCGCCCGTAGGAGCCCGCAACCTGCCACCCATAGGAGCCCACCGCCTGCCGCCCGTAGGAGCCCGCAACCTGCTGCCCTTAAGAGCCCGCCGCCCATAGGAGCCTGCAACCCGCCGCTCATAGGAGCCCGCAACCTGCTGCCCATAGGAGCCAGCAACCTGCCGTGAATAGGAGCCCGCAACCTGCCGCCCGTAGGAGCCCGCAACCTGCCGCCCTTAAGAGCCCGCAACCCGCCGCCCATAGTAGAGGGCAACCCGCCCATAGGAGCCTGCAACCTGCCGCTCATAGGAGCCCGCAACCTGCTGCCCATAGGAGCCTGCAACCTGCCGCGAATAGGAGCCCACAACCTGCCGTCCTTAAGAGCCCGCAACCCGCCGCCCATAGGAGCCCGCAACCTGCCCATAGGACCCTGCAACCCACCCATAGGAGGCTGGCCGCTGCCCGTTGCCCGTAGGAGCCCGCCCGCCTGCAACCGAAGGGGTGAGCGCCGACCAACCAACAGGGGGGGGGTGTTATTTGCCGCCACCCACAAAAAAAAATAAAAAAACACCAGCCGCCACTGGAATGCAGCTGTAGCTTTCGTTGGTCATCAAATGTATTCCATAGACACGGCTTCATCAACTGTCCCTTCACAGCAGCAATCCATGGGTGAGGAATAATGAGATCAGGAGTCCTGTTTTTTAGTGGTTTCAAATGTTTCCCAACTATAATGTATATTTTGTAGTCCTTGACAATGTATTCATTTTGTGTGTCACATCTAGGAGGAAAATTTGAACATTGTCGTGATTGACATTGAAGACGAGGACGAAGAGGCTGACAGGCTTTGTAAGGAGGAGGAAATTCCTACAGAGATCAGCCCAGGTGAGGAATAAACACTAAATCCAGGATAGCCCCAGATCCTCCTTGTTCAGTCACTGAAAAAAAATCTCCTCTCCTCTATCCTCCTCTATCAGTAAGTTCAGTGGCGGCTGGTGGTTTTTTGTTTGAGGGGGCGGCAAACAACCACCCCGCACGCGAGGCACCTCAACCCCCGTCCCTGCTGTCTGCCGGGCCACCAGCACTTACCCCATAGGAGGCGGAGATCGGCGGGCACATCTGGGAATCTGGGATCGGCGGACACATCATCGGGCAGGGGGACAGGCTGTGGCGTACATCTGGCAGCGATTCCTGTGTCCTCTTCTCTTCTGAGATCACAGCGGCTTCTGCCGTGTGTCTCCTCCCCTCCTCCTAGGTGTCCAATAGGATCCCCTGCCCTTTCAGCCAATCGGGTAACAGACCCACGCTTCCTGTTTGGCAGAGAGGTGATTTAGTGTTAGAAAAGTAAATATTAATTTGCTTTTCTAAGACACCTGGGTGGGCTCCGAGCGCAATGCTCTGCGCTCCCAGTCCACCCTATTTTGAAGCCTATTAGAGCCTATGGCTCTAATCAGGTGCTTCAAAAAAACACCCCCGCCACTGTAATTCAGGCACCCCGGTGTCCTGAAAGGGGCCGGATGCTTGAATAAGGGGTGGACATGGCGGCCCTGTATAGATTCATGTATCCATTAACCATATAGTGGGGGTGGCGTGATAGAGGGGGCGGCGTGTGCCCTTAATGGACGAGCCGCCCCTAAGTGAGTGTAGCCACTTAATGACTGGCCCATTGTACGTGTATACGTGATCCTACCCTTCCGGGTAGGGGACGCACGCGCGTGCCGCTTCTGCTGTGATTAGTAACAGCAGAAGCCGATCGGCCAATGGATGCTCACCAGCACCTGCTGATCGGTGAGGAGACAGACTGGATGAAGCTCTGCATGTAAACAAGGCAGAGATTTTTCCTATCGGTGGGGATATGCTGGGTTTTGTTTCCCTGCAAAGCAGGGGAAAAAAATCTAGCACATCCCTTAGTGAAAGCAGCACACTGTGTACACAAAATCACTGGCTAGGCACACATTTAACCTTTCCATCACGCTAGATGTTAACCCCTTCCCAGATTAGTACAGTGACAGTGCATATTTTTAGCTGATTACTGGTCAAAATCATTTGGTGGAGGGGGAATTATGGTGTAGGGTTGTTTTTCAGGGGTTGGGCTTGGCCCCTTCGTTCCAGTGAAGGGAACTCTTAAGGCGTCGGCTTACCAAGGCATTTTGGACAATTTCATGCTCACAATTTTGTGGGAACAGTTTGGGGATGACCCCTTCCTGTTCCAACATGACTGCGCACCAGTGCACAAAGCAAGATCCATAAATATATGGATAAGTGAGTTTGGGGTGGAGGAACTTGACTGGCCTGCACAGAGTCCTGACCTCAACCAGATAGAACACCTGCGAGCCATCCCCAAACTGTTCCCACAAAGTTCCGTTAAGTCCCTTAATGCCCTGTACACACGGCCGGACTTTCCGATGGAAAATGTGCGATCGGAGCTTGTTGTCGGAAATTCCGATCGTCCGTGGGCTCCATCGGACTTTTTCCATCGGAATTTCCGACACAAAAAGTTTGAGAGCAGGCTATAAAATTTTTCGACAACAAAATCCGTTCGCGTAAATTCCGATTGTGTGTACACAAATCTGACGCACAAAGTGCCACGCATGCTCAGAATAAATTACGAGATGAAAGCTATTGGCAACTGGCCCGTTTATAGTCCTGACGTATGTGTTGTAGGTCACTGCGTTCTTGACGTTCGGAAATTTCGACAACTTTGTGTGACCGTGTGTATGCAAGACAAGTTTGAGCCAACATCCGTCAGAAAAAATCCATGGATTTTGTTGTCGGAATGTCCGATCAATGTCCGACCGTGTGTACAGGGCATAAGTGTTCCCTTCACTGGAACTAAGGGGCCAAGCCTAGCCCCTGAAAAACACCCCCACATCATAATCCCCCCTCCACCAAATGATGTGGACCAGTACACAAATCAATGTCCATAAAGACATGGATGAGCGAGTTTTTGGTGGAGGAACTTGACTGGCCTGCACAGAGTCCAGACTCAAGCCAATAGATACACATGATTAAGTAGGTATCACATTGATATTACAATTGTACTTTTATGGTAACAAGGGGCGTAACATAGGCAGGCTAATTCTAATCAGGACTCGAAAGAATGCAAACATGTACTGAAAACATTATTAGTGCCGTGTGCACAGTGAGGGCCGTGTGCAATACATATAAAGTAGAATAGAATTATATACAGAACTTATTTCCTTTACAAACCCTACGGACTAAGACTGGGATGCCATTAAAGTTCATGTGCGTGTAAAGGCAGGTGTCCCAATACTTTTGACAATATAGTGTATATCACCCTTCGATGTACCGGTAGGTTGCTGGTTAGCAAGTGGTTAATCTACAGATCTCAGGCAGGAAGGGGTTAAAGTCTCGGCTTATGCAAACATTGCAGGATGTCTTGAAGGGACAATTTTGACAAAATCTACCTTTTTTTTTTTTCTTTTTCCCTCCACAGATTTTGGACATGGGGCCCATCCTTTAGACTTCTACGGCTGTCCCCCCTTCCCATCCAATTACCAGCTGAAACACAGCGACTTTTACCAAAGCTTCCATGCTCCCAACAACTTAAACTCCAGCGTCCACCTGTACACCCCCAACCTCAGCCTCAACCCGTACGGAAAATACCTACGAGACGTGGACCCGGGGGCCAACGTGCCGGCGAGAGCCGCCATCAAGCAGCATGTGTGTAACGAGTGCGGCAAGTGCTTCGCACACAACAGCGACCTCCTGATCCACAAGCGGCTGCACCGCGGCAAGGTGCCGTTCGTCTGCTCCGTCTGCGGCAAGTTGTTCAGCAGCAACTCCTACCTCATGGTGCACCTGAGGCTCCACGCCGGCGAGAAGCCCTTCGGCTGCACGGAGTGCGGCAAAAGCTTCAAGAGCAACTCCCACCTGGTGACGCACATGCGAATCCACCGCGGCGAGAAGCCCTTCGTCTGCGCCGAGTGCGGCAAGAGCTTCAACGACAAGTCGAACTTCGGCCGCCACCAACGCATACACACCGGCGAGAAGCCGTACACCTGCGACCAGTGCGGCCGAGGCTTCAACCGCAAAGCCAACCTCTTGATCCACGAGCGCACACACACGGGAGAGAAGCCATACTGCTGCGCCGAGTGCGGCAAGCGATACACCAGCAAGGCCGAGCTGGTCCGCCACCGGCTCTTCCATTCCAGCAGTAAGCAGTTCTCCTGCCCGGAGTGCCCGGAAAAGTTTGCGGACAAGTCGAGCCTCCTTGTTCACCAAATGGCTCACCAGGGGGAGAGGCCTTACACCTGTCGTGAATGCGGCAAGTGCTTCGCCAACAACTCGCAGCTGGTGACGCACGAGCGCATCCACAAGGGAGAAAAGCCCTTCGAGTGTCAGGAGTGCGGGAGGAGTTTCAATGACAAGTCCAACTTCATCCGCCACAAGAGGATCCACACAGGGGAGAAGCCATATGCGTGCTTCCAGTGCGGCAAAGGGTTCAACCGCAAGGCCAACCTCCTCCTGCACCACCGGACTCACACTGGAGAGAAGCCATTTAGTTGCATGCAGTGTGGGAAGTGCTTTAGCAGTAACTCCGGCCTTGTTGCCCATCAGAGACTTCACACGGGCTAATTAGACAATGAACATGACCACATCCTTGCAATGCCAGGAGCAAGCAAAGGAGCCATGACAGGACCCGAAACTGTCTTTTTCTTTTTTTACATTCTTTTATATACTGCAATGTATCAATGTGCACTGTAAAAGAAACAAACACAGAATGAACAGGCCGCAGATTGCCAGAGACCAGACTGATGCTCACCTCACTACACTCCATTGGCTGTAGGGAATTCACAGGATCTTTGAAGGGTTCAGAATTTTGTTTAAGGCTTATAGAACAATTTTACTGAAATACACTACACACAAACATGCTTGCTGCTTATCCTCCCATTGAGAAGTACACGGGAAGAAGCGCATAATCATACAATTCATTTTTCTTACAAGATTTTGGAATGCCTTTTTGGCGTTTTGCACTGTACAAGTGCCAAACACAAAATAAACAAGCAGCTCATAACTGGGCACTCCTCTCTTTGTCACACGTTACTGGCTGTAGGAAGAAAAGTGTAGTGTCTGGAGAATAAAGGGGCAGTATGCATCTATCTCCAAGAGATCCAGACACAGAATGAACAAGGAGTATGTACTGATTCCCAAGAGAGTCATACACATAGTAAATAGGCAGTATATGTTGATCTCCGAAAGAGACAGACACAGAATGAACAGGTAGTATGTACCAATCTCCAAGAGAGCCAGACACACAATGAATAGGCAGTATGTGCCTATCTCCAAGAAAGCCGGACACAGAACGAGGAGGTAATATGTACTGATCTCCAAGAAAGCCAGACACCGAATGAACAGGCAGTATGTACCTTACCTAGGGCCACCTGCGCCTATGGACTTCCCCCTTCTCCTCACGCCTGAGTCTTGGGAATTCCCCTTCCTCTTCTCACCTGAGGCTCTGGAATCCCCCTCCTACTTACTCCTGAGGCTAGGGAATTCCTCTTCTCACCTGAGGCTAGGGAATTCCCCCCTTCTCACTCCTGAGGCTAGGGAAGGAGGGGAATTCCCTAGCCTAAGGTGTGAGGAGAAGGAGGGGAATTCCCTAGCCTTAGGTGTGAGAAGAGGAACAAGAATTCCCTAGCCTCAGGTGTGAGGAGAAGGAGAGGAATTCCCTAGCCTCATGTGTGAGGAGAAGGAGAGGGATTCCCTATCCTCAGGTCTGAAGAGAAGGGGGGAATTCCCTAGCCTCAGGTGTTGAGAAGGAGGGGAATTCCCTAGCCTCAGGTGTGAAGAGAAGGGGGGAATTCCCTAGCCTCGGGTGTTGAGAAGGAGGGGAATTCCCTAGCCTCAGGTGTGAAGAGAAGGGGGGAATTCCCTAGCCTCAGGTGTTGAGGAGGGGAATTCCCTAGCCTCAGGTGTGAAGAGAAGGGGGGAATTCCCTAGCCTCAGGTGTTGAGGAGGGGAATTCCCTAGCCTCAGGTGTGAAGAGAAGGGGGGAATTCCCTAGCCTCAGGTGTGAGGAGAAGGAGGGGAATTCCCTAGCCTCAGGTGTGAAGAGGAGAGGAATTCCCTAGCCTCAGGTGTGAGGAGAAGGAGGGGAATTCCCTACCCTCGGGTGTTAGGATAAGGTGGGGGAAACCCTGGCCTCAGGTGTTATGAGAAGAAGGGGAATTCCCTAGCCCAGTGGTCATCAACCCTGTCCTCAGGGCCCACTAACAGGCCAGGTTTTATGTATTACCTTGGGGAGATGCAGACTAGAATACTGCAATCACTGAGCAGCAAATAATATCACCTGTGATGTATTTCAGACTCAGCTATCTTGCAAACCTGGCCTGTTAGTGGGCCCTGAGGACAGGGTTGATGACCACTGCCCTAGCCTCAAGTGTGCGGAGAAGGAGGGGAATTCCCTAGCCTCAGGTGTGAGGAGAAGGAGGGGAATTAGCCTCAGGTATAAAGAAAAGGAGGGGCATTCCCTAGCCTCAGGTGTGAGAAGAGGAACAAGAATTCCCTAGCCTCAGGTGTGAGGAGAAGGAGAGGAATTCCCTAGCCTCAGGTGTGAAGAGGAGAGGAATTCCCTAGCCTCAGGTATGAGGAGAAGGGGGTGAATTCCCTAGCCTCAGTTGTGAAGGGAAGGAGAGGAATTCCCTAGCCTCGTGTGTGAGGAGAAGGAGGGGATTTCCCTACCCTTGGGTGTTGAGATAAGGAGGGGAATTCTCTAGCCTCAGGTGTTATGAGGAGAAGGGTTGTGAAGAGAAGGAGAGGAATTCCCTAGCCTCAGGTGTAAGGAGAAGGAGGGGAATTCCCTAGCCTCAGGTGTGAGGAGAAGGAGGGGAATTCCCTAGCCTCAGGTGTGAAGAGAAGGAGAAAAATTCCCTAGCATCAGGTGTGAGGAGAAGGAGGGGAATTCCCTAGCCTCAGGTGTGAAGAGAAAGAGAGCAATTCCCTAGCCTCAGGTGTGAGGAGAAGGAGGGGAATTCCCTAGCCTCAGGTGTGAGGAGAAGGAGGGGAATTCCCTAGCCTCAGGTGTGAGGAGAAGGAGGGGAATTCCCTAGCCTCAGGTGTGAAGAGAAGGAGAAGAATTCCCTAGCATCAGGTGTAAGGAGAAGGAGGGGAATTCCCTAGCCTCAGGTGTGAAGAGAAGGAGAAGAATTCCCTAGCATCAGGTGTAAGGAGAAGGAGGGGAATTCCCTAGCCTCAGGTGTGAAGAGAAGGAGAAGAATTCCCTAGCATCAGGTGTAAGGAGAAGGAGGGGAATTCCCTAGCCTCAGGTGTGAGGAGAAGGAGGGGAATTCCTTAGCCTCAGGTGTGAGGAGAAAGAGGGGAACTCCCTTTCCACAGGTGTGAGAAGTAATCCCCTTCTCCTCACATCTAAGGCTATGGAATTCACCACCTGAGAAAAAGGAAGCCCCCTCTTCTCACACCTGGGGCACGGGAATCCCCCTTATCCTTCTAACACCTAAACCCGGGGAACCCCTCGCGCCTGAGGCGGTGGAGATTCTCCTCTTAATCCTGAGGCTGGGGAAATTCTCCCCTTACTCCTGAAGCTAGGAAATCCCCCCTTCTTCTCCCAACACCTGTGGGTAGAGACTTTGCCTCCTTTTCCTCACACCTGAGGCTGGGGAAATTCTCCTACTCACACTGTAGAATAGAGAATTCCCCACCTCCTCCTCACACTTAAGGCTGAGGACTTCTCCTCCTTACGCCAGTCAGGAATTCCTTTTATGCCTTTCAAATTTTTTCACTTTACTAAAGTACAGAACAGAATGAACAAGCAGTATAGTATGTACCCGAGAAGCCACCATTCCTCTCCTCTTCGCATGGTCTTGGCTCATCTCTACAGCACTTATGGTGTTGCCCTGTAGCCCCTCTCATTCCCTCTGCCCTGAGAAATTCGCACAGTGATTGGCAGAGACAGAGAATGTTTAGAAACACTACCACAGAAAACACATGGTTCTGATCATATTGTTACCCCTTTCCAGTATAGCAGGACTATGTTGTTACTCGACATATCCCACCCTTTTTTTCTCCAATGTAATTGTTGCAAATTATTATTGTGGTTTTGTTTTCTGTCCAACTTGCCTTTACAGCTTCAGAAGTAACTATTGTGTTCAGAGTTTAGTAGTCATGGTCTGTCTCCATGGAGGGGGAGAGATGGGGTGTGTCTGTCTACGATTTACTACTGTTTGTGGAGGGGGCGTGTCTGTCCACCGTTCCCTAATGTTTATGGAGGGGGCGTGTCCGTCTACCGGTTCCTACTGTCTGTGGATGAGGCGTGTCTGTCTACCGTTTCCTAGTCTTTATGGAGGGAGCGTATCTGTCTACAGTTCCCTATAGTCTGTGGATGGGGCGTGTCTGTCTACTATTTGCTACTGTTTGTGGAGTGGGCGTGTCTGTCTACAGTTCCCTACTGTTTGTGGAGTGGGCGTGTCTGTCTACAGTTCCCTACTGTTTGTGGAGTGGGCGTGTCTGTCTACAGTTCCCTACTGTTTGTGGAGTGGGCGTGTCTGTCTACCGTTCCCTATTGTTTGTGAAGGGAGCATGTCTGCCTATCGCTTCCTTGTGTTTGCTGAGGAAACGTGTCTGCCTACCTCTTCCTTGTGTTTGAGGAGGGGGCATGTCTGTCCACCATTCCCTACGGTTTGTGGAGGGGGCGTGTCTGTCCACCATTCCCTACTGTTTATGGAGGGACGTGCCTGTCTACCGGTCCCTACTGTCTGTAGAGGTGGCGTGTCTGTCTACCGGTCCCTACTGTCTGTAGAGGGGGCGTGTCTGTCTACCGGTCCCTACTGTCTGTAGAGGTGGCGTGTCTGTCTACCGGTCCCTACTGTCTGTAGAGGTGGCGTGTCTGTCTACCGGTCCCTACTGTCTGTAGAGGGGGCGTGTCTGTCTACCGGTCCCTACTGTTTGTGGAGGGGGCGTGTCTGTCTACCATTCCCTACTGTTTGTTTACATTACATGACTTTAGCAACACATAAATGTTACCTCAACAGCCTATACGGGCCTATGGGAACAAGATAGGTAATAAAATACATTTACCAAGTTGCCGATTTCACTGTCCCGCCTTATGATAGCTCATTTATGAGACAACAGAGTTCCCCTTTAAATTTTTTTTACTGTTCAAAGGGCGGGAACTATATTTTTCTAGAGTCCACACATGGACTCACCAACATAGGTACCTATCAATCTTACTGTGAGCAGCCATAGCGGCTGAAATCATGACTTCCCTTGAGGAACCGCCACTGGTGGCCAAAGTCCGCCTCTGAGGAAGCATTCATGATTATATTGACCTCCCTGGTGGTGTTACTATGAAGTGTTGTATATAAACTTGGCGGCTATTAAATTCTATTTACACAACCTGTTTAATTTCCTAATATTTACAAGACTGGACACAATTTTTTCTATCATTATAAGTGTACAGGCTTATGTGTGAAATAATGTTGGCCCGCTATTGTGATCGACATACACTATATTGTCAAAAGTATTGGGACACCTGCCTTTACACACACATGAACTTTAATGGCATCCCAGTCTCAGTCCGTAGGGTTCAATATTGAGTTGGCCCACCCTTTGCAGCTATAACAGCTTCAACTCTTCTGGGAAGGCTGTCCACAAGGTTTAGGAGTGTGTCTATGGGAATGTTTGACCATTCTTCCAGAAGTGCATTTGTGAGGTCAGGCACTGGTGTTGGACGAGAAGGCCTGGCTCGTAGTCTCCGCTCTAATTCATCCCAAAGGTGTTCTATCGGGTTAAGGTCTGGACTCTGTACAGGCCAATCAAGTTCCTCCACCCCAAACTCGCTCTTCCATATCTTTATGGACCTTGCTTTGTGCACTGGTGCGCAGTCATGTGGGAACAGGAAGGGGCCACCCCCAAACTCTTCCCACAAAAATGGGAGCATGAAATTATCCAAAATGTCTTGGTATGCTGATGCCTTAGGAGTTCCCTTCACTGGAACTAAGGGGCCAAGCCCAACCCCTGAAAAACAACCCCACACCATAATCCCTCCCTCCACCAAATGATTTGGACCAGTACACAAAGCAAGGTTTGGATTTGCTTACAGCTTTCTGAAACACTGCTGGTGAAGTTTTTCAAACAGTAATTTGTGTCACCGCCCCTCTCATATTTATAACGAGGATGCCAATCTCAGGCCGCTCCCCCCACCCAATCCATCAGGAAAGAGTGGCACCATCATTTGCCTTTGTAATAGCCAAAGCTGTGCATAACTGTGAATCCTGTTGGTGAAATCTCACTTCGGTGTCCCTGGGAGATATAAGGTGCTGGCAAGGAATCCTGTTTTTTCATTTACAAAAAAGTCATTATCTTATAGGAAAGAACTATGATATGAATATGCAAAATAGGTATCTTAAGCCCCGCCCTCACCCACAATTAGCTATGAGACATCCATAGTGGCTCCAATTTTAAAGTAACACGTGACATTGGTTTACATTTAGCCATGGGATGACTAAACAGAAAGATGGCAGTGCATGCAAGAAAACATCCCCCCCCCCTCCAACTAAATCAGTTCCATGTTAAATATTTGGTGGGTTCCTCACCAAAAAAAATTACACCTTTATCCACCATTATTAATAAAAAAAACTATTTTCTAGAAACCAACCCAAAGTTTGTTTTGTGAATTTTTGGTTACAAGAACAATAAAGCTTTAAAGGGTAGAACTCTAAACTGTTAATAAAGGTAATTGCTTGGATTGGCTCGCTTAAAGGGATCAGTCTGCCCAAAAAAAACACTGTTGCGTTAGGTCAAGGCACCCTCCCGTTTCTGATACCTATAAAGGACTCCAGTTTTGGAGTTCTGAGATCCAATGCAAAGCAGCCATTACAAGAGGGTTCCGCTTTCCTGCAGGAGGGGTGAGACTGTTTTGGCAGAAATTTAGGGATGGAAGAAGCTTGAGGCTTTAGGATGCACCTGTACACCATACTGCGTGGCAGATGGAGGACTTCAATAGGACCCTATGGAATTCTCTTGACCACACACCAACCTGGAGCCAATGACATGGGAACATGAGCAAAAATGTCACCAGTCATTCCACAGCACCAAGACTGGTAACTACTGCAGTTCGATGTATAGGGGTACAGCTGTCCTGAAGTATGTCTGAATTCTGCATGCTGCCTAAAACTCAAGATATCAAGCGTAGGAAATGATGGAACTTTAGAACAGCTAGGTTTACAGGTTCTCCAATACTGACAAGTTTAATAATAACACTAGCAAAAAACTATTTCCAGAAATTAATTTATTTTTCCTATTAAAGAAGTCTCACCAAACATTTTATATGTTTCCTCTTCCTCCACATAAGCATCATCACTAGGTAGGCAGAAAAGGTGGCTTCAGCTCCCCTGTTCTAGTCCCACTGGCTTTTCACTGGTTGCTAGGATGCAGGCAGCAGGGCTGCACATTGGTTGCTAGGATGCGGGGTCATGCTCGTCCAGCTGCCTGCACCATAACAACCAATGACGCCTGCTTCCTAGAAACCAAAGACGCTGTGCGGCCCAGCCACCTGCATCCCAACAGCCATTCATTCTGTGTGGCCTGGCATTCTGAGTCCTAGCATCCATTAAAAAGGCAGAGGGGATGGAACAGGGAAACTGGGTGGGAGCAATCTAGGTGGCACACCCTCTCCCCCTGGCATCCTCGCTGAACAGAGGGAGGTGGAAACTGGGCTCAGCATTAGTAAGGCCCACAAATCGGGCTTCTGTCAGAGAAGGAGCACAGATACTGTTTCATTGAAGCTATTTCAACAGGAATGTATAAACCTCAATGTTAATAATGATCACAAATTGGGCTTCTATCAGAGAAGGAGCACAGATACTGTTTCATTGAAGGTATTTTGACAGGATTGTATAGACATCAGTGTTAATAATGTCCACAAATTGGGCTTCTGTAAGGGAAGGAGCACAGATACTGTTTCATTGAAGCTATTTCAACAGGAATGTATAAACCTCAATGTTAATAATGATCACAAATTGGGCTTCTGTCAGGGAAGGAGTACAGATACTGTTTCATTGAAGGTATTTTGACAGGAAAGCATAAACCTGAATGTTAGTTATGCTCACAAATCGGGCTTCTGTCAGAGAAGGAGCACAGATACTGTTTCATTGAAGGTATTTCAACAGGAATGTATAAACCTGTATTGAATTTATTCATGCTTGTGAGAGTTCCCATTTAAAGATCTTGTCCAACCAAAAAAAGGAAATGTGAAAGTGAACGTTGTATATCGGGAAGTGGCTGAAGTACCCATATACGGTACATTTAAAAGTTATTCATCTTTTTGTTGCCTGCAGCCAAATCCATGGCCTGATATATGCTAAAAAGTTATATGTCCGTGTACCTTTCCCTTTGCTCCACAAGTAAACACTGAAATGGCTTTAAATGTGGAAAAATGTAATTGGCTACTCACTGAAATAGTTTTTGAAAAAAAAAAAATAGTTTTTTTGAAATCTTAAGTATTGTAGCCATTTTAAAAGCATTTAATCAGGTAAATCATCCACTGAGTGGGCGGTCAGGTGCTTGATCAGGAGGTTCTTCCGGGTAAAACTTTTGCCACACTCATTGCAGCAGAATCGTTTATCTTCTGAGTGTGTTGCTTGGTGACGCACCAGCTGCAATTTGTCGGTAAAGCGCCGTGCACACAAGTCACATGAAAATGGCTTCTCCCCAGTGTGCGTCCGCTGGTGTGCAAGGAGCACAGAGCGCTGGTTGAAGGACTTGCTGCAGACTGAGCAGCTGAATGGTTTCTGCCCCGTGTGGATTCGCTGGTGCTTGGCGAGGTTTGACTTTGACGTATAACCTTTGCCGCACTGGGAGCACAAGATCAGCTGCGACCCCCTGTGCACAGCTTGGTGCGAGGCAAGGTAGTGCTTCTCTCGGAAGTGCTTGCCGCACTCTAGGCAAGAGTAGGGTTTTTCCCCGGTGTGAATTTTTTTGTGCTTGGCGAGGTTAGATTTGCTGGTAAAGTTTTTACCGCACAGCGGGCATGAGAACAGCGGTGACCCACGGTGGTGGCTCTGGTGTTTAAAAAGTTCTGAGCGACAGCTAAAGACTTCTGGACACTCTGGGCACTTATAGGTCTTGGCATTGGGTACGGTTGGAGAAGATATGGGGTTGCACTGACCTATAAAACTATCAATCTCCGTGTCTGAGAGAGGCTGACTGTTTACGTTGGCGCTGTCTACCCCTGTTGGTCCATTTTCATGGCATCGAGGAATGCCTTTGGGTGTTGAGTTTTCACCTTTGGCAAGATGGTCTTCTTCAAGTTCTTCCCCATTGCTCCACAGTTCCCGCTCGTCTTTAATTGGAAATGTGGTGAATTCTAGATCCTCGCAATCATCAGACGAGGCCTCTGTCCCTACATCACAAAGTACCGGAGCACATGAACTTAACCGATGGTCCTGGAATTTGCCGGTGTCCATGCCTGGAGAGAAGTATTTCTGTTGACCCCTATGTTTTGATAATTTAGATCCTTCATGCTGTTCCAGTAATTTAGCTCCTTGGTGGGATTGGTTAATGCATTCACTCTGCTCTTGGACATGAGGTTGCTTAATCTGAATGTGCGGTCCCTCCGCCTTATGTTTGCTCTTGGGATTATCTGTGGAAAGAAAATAAAGACCAGTTAGAGGGAAATTTCCAGACATAGAAAAACTAGGTTTCAAGCAGTCATGGCAGCACCTAGTCATAGGACCACTTAAAATGAAGACAACATTTTAAATAGTTTGTGAGGAAAAGCCAAAATTCACTCAACTCGGAGCTAAAATAATATCTCAGAATTCCAACCTAGTATCTCATAGCTCTGAGCCAGCTCAGGCTATAGTCATGTGGTGGTCTCCTGAATTTATGTGAGTTCTAAATGTGGAAGGACGAAAGCCACTAGAGCAGTGGTCTTCAAACTCCGCGGCCAGATGCAACCCTTTTCTTGCTTTTACCTGGCCCTTGGGGCACTATTTTCATTCACTGACACCAACAATGGGACATAATTCCCCCCTCTGACACCAATGAAGGGGCAAAATCCTCCCAACGATGGGGCGCAATTCCTCCCGATGACACCAAAGATGGGACACAACCCCTCCCAATGACACCAACAATGGGGCCCAATAACACCAATGATAGGGCACAATTCCTCCCGCTGACACCAACAGTGGGACAAAATTCCTCCCAATGACACCAATGATGGGGGCATAATTCCTCCCAATGACACCAACAATGGGGCCCAATGACACCAATGATAGGGTACAATTCCTCCCCATGACACCAACAATGAGGCACAATTCCTCCCACTGACACCAACAATGGGACATTGTTTATTCCCACTGACGTCAGGACCTTTTCAACTCCCAATGGCCACAGTCTGCCCCCCCCTTAAGTCTGAAGAACAGTAAACTGGCCCTTTGTTTAGAAAGTTTGGAGAGCCCTGCACTAAAGGATGCATAACCATTGCCTGGGGAAGGGACAAACTTCAAATAAAGGTAGATAAAAACCTATGGTTACATTGCTTTATTGGGAACATCAAAGGAGAAGAAGAGTTGTATTCCATATAAGGAACTTGGACTTCAAGCTACTCTATGGAAGTTGTCTTAACTGCCTATGGACATTGAGGGGAGAAGCAAGGGGAGGCAATTTCCTTTCTGTCACCAAAGAAATGTCTTTAGTAAGCGACGACCATAACCTTCTTACCCAGCGAGGCCAAGGGTTGCTGTTCCACTATCACAACATCTTCACAAAGATCCTCATAATCTTCTAAACAACCCAAAACCTGCAAAGAGGAACAGACAGTGATGATTTGACACCATATAGGAAACCCCAAACCCGTCTCTCCCTGCTCCTGGATAACGTCATTCTCAGCACCGCTCACCTCCCCTGTCAGCAGATGAATAATGTTGTTGGCAACTTGGAGAATCTTCTTGACATTTCTCGTCTCAGGTGGAGGACCCATGTTGGGGCCCTGGGTCCTACTCCATGCACTGGATACACAGGGGTGGCTGATGGATTTTTCCACAACGATGTACTCCTGTCCATCCAAAGACAATGTTACATGTTACTAATCGCAGCCTGTAACACACTCCCAGAATCCTCCTCACCTCTCCAGTCAAGTCTGTGTTTTATTAATAGAGATGAGAGTGATGTCATGTGACCTCCCAGAATCCTCCTCACCTCTCCGGTCAGGTCTGTGTTTTATTATTAGAGATAAGAGTGATGTCATGTGACCTCCCAGAATCCTCCTCACCTCTCCGGTCAGGTCTGTGTTTTATTAATAGAGATAGGAGTGATGTCATGTGACCTCCCAGAATCCTCCTCACCTCTCCGGTCAGGTCTGTGTTTTATTAATAGAGATAAAGAGTGATGTCATGTGACCTCCCAGAATCCTCCTCACCTCTCCGGTCAGGTCTGTGTTTTATTAATAGAGATAAAGAGTGATGTCATGTGACCTCCCAGAATCCTCCTCACCTCCTCGGTCAGGTCTGTGTTTTAATTATAGAGATAAGAGTGATGTCATGTGACCTCCCAGACTCCTCCTCACCTCTCCGGTCAGCTCTGTGTTTTTTTAATAGACATAAGAGTGATGTCATGTGACCTCCCAGAATGCTCCTCACCTCTCCGGTCAGGTCTGTGTTTTATTAATAGAGATAAGAGTGATGTCATGTGACCTCCCAGAATCCTCCTCACCTCTCCGCTCAGCAAGTGAATGACCTCCAGCGTCAGGCTTAGCATCCTCTCCGTAAAGTTCTTCTTGTCCATCTCTAGAGCCTCGGAGGGCGTTGGGTTCTCCACCTATACAGAAACATCAGAGAAGAACGGTGACGGTAAAATCATATTTTACAAACGGGCAAACATCTGTTTATATTGGATTTTGGATACAGTTTCTGGAGAATGCCTCTATTTGCACAATGAAGAAACTTCTGCATGTCTCCTCCTGAGAGGTGGCAGCAGTGCACTCTGGGAAATGGCGGAGCGGAAATTTTGGCCGCTTGTGGCCCCAGATTGTCGAATTGTCACCTCTCACATTGTGGCCCCTCCTACTAACCAGGATTATTTATATTAGGGGCCCTGCCAATCATCCATTCACCTCTTTAGTCCCCTCTGTGTAAACCCCTATAAGGATCAAGGGTTTTATATAAAGGCTATGAGTCTTTATATAAAACCCTTAATAAAAAAAACAAAGTCAACTAACATTCATTTTTTTAGGTGGTAGAAAACTGAGATCTTACGTGAAAACTCACTTCCATGGGCTGCAGGGCACCGGAAATAGTAGCACAAAACAAAACAGGCAGCTGAATGCTGCAATGAATGGAGGAAGCTGCATGTCACATGATAGCCCTGCGTTCCACCGGACTTCCGGGTTTTGCGTTTCAACTAGCTTCCTGCTTGTGCTGTCCATTCCGAATCTGACCAGGAGATGGCAGGGCAGCACCATAAACAGAGTCAGGTTTGCCTGTAAACGCTGATTCTGGGTTATTTCACTGCCATCTAGTGTTCAATCTGCATATTGCAGGCAAAATTATAATATTGTGCTGATTTTCACCCTAAAAAGTGCATTATTTGGTAAAGCTGAACTACAGCTATGATCTTAAAGTGTTACTAAACCCAGCAGCCTGTGTTCACTACATCTGGTCTCCCAGAGTACACAAATTATTTTAGTAAATATCAACTGCTAAATATCTTTTATTTAGCAGTATATAGCAGTCGTATGACTTCTATCAGTGTCTGGTTAAAGCTTGTAGGAGGAGTTTTCATTCTCCTCTGACTGTCCTATGAGCCCCCCCCCCCCCCCAAAAAAAACAAAAAAACAAAAAAAACCTCTCTAGCAATACAGACCAAACTGAGCATGTGCAGAGTGCCTCCAAAGCCCTGCTCTATCAGCAGATGGATCAGGGACAGTGGAAGAAGGGGAGGATCAGAGAAGATAGGATCAAGCAGCCTTTTTACACAATGCAGAGGATTAACCCCTTAGGTTCCACAGTGAGTAAACACAAGCATGCTTTACTGCATATACGGTCTGATTTGACTGTTATGGGTTTAGTAACAGTTTAATTGCATACTTACTGTACATTAGACAGGTACACTGCTGAAAAATGCATTCGTTTTCGTTTCATTCATTTTCTTTTTTTTGGGAGGGTCATTCATTATTATTGCAATTCGTAAATTTGAAAAAAAAGTGAAAAAAAAAGTAAATTAAAAAAAAAATCGTAAATTTGAAAAAAAAAATCGTAGATTTGAAAAAAAAACGTAAATTAAAAAAAAATCGTGAATTCGAAAACCCGAAAATTCGAAAATCTGAAATAATAACTAACTAATAATAACTTAACCATTACTAACTATTAGATTATAGGTATTGGAATTTCCTTTCAAATTTGGCTGTTAGTGAACATAACAAATACGAATTTATCCAAAGTTACGAATTATCCGAAATAACGAATGCCGCATATAAACAAATGGAACGAAACAAACGAATAATAAATAACAAAAATAATAATAAAACATTTTTATTTTTGTTATCGTCATTTATTATTATTCATTTGTTACATTCCATTCGTTTAGAAGTGCCATTCGTTATTTTGGATGATTCGTAACTTCAGATAAATTCGTATTTGTTACGTTCACTAACAGCCAAATTTAAAAGGAAATTCCAATACCTATAATTTAATAGTTAGTAATAGGTAAGTTATTATTAATTAGTTATTATTTCAGATTTTCGAATTTTTGGGTTTTCGAATTTCCGAATTTCAGCTTTTTTTTCGAATTTCCGAATTTCAGCTTTTTTTTCGAATTTCCGATTTTTTTTCAAATCTCTTAATCTCCGAATTTCTAAATTTCCGGGGTTTTTTTTTTACGAATTTCCAATTTTTTTTTTTTTTTGATTTCTTCCGAATTTCCGATTTTTTTTTCAATTTCCGATTTTTTTCGAATGTACATATTTTTTCGAATTTACAAATATTCGGAAAAGTTCGTTAAACGGGTTTTTGTTAATTCGGATATTTCTGAATTGAAGATTTTTTTTTAATTTCCGATTTTTTTCAAATTTCTTAATCTAGGTTTTTTTTTCGAATTTGTGAATTTCCGTTTTTGTTTTACGAATTTACGAATTTTTTTTTCGAATTTCCGATTTTTAATGAATTTCCAAATTAGCGAATTTGGTCGAAACTCGTTAAAAAACACATTTGGAAACTAAACGAATTGCACATGTCTACTGTACATTATTAAATCAGTTTGCATATTTCATACCTGAGAGAATGCAGTGGAATATGGAAATCGCTGATTGGCCCTGCACTTGCACCTGCCTTCTGGGTTTGGCCAAACCCAGGCACATCCCTGGTTAGGGCTTATACATTCAGCACTGGGGTCTGTGGGCCAAGACACTACCTGCATGGTGCTTTTATGTTCTCCCTTGTGTAGGTTTCCTTAAGGCAGCCTTTCTCAACCCTTTTAACACAGAAGAACCCTTGAAACAACTTTCTCAGGGAACCCCTGCTAAAACTTACTCCATCTACAACTCATGACAGATTAGTGTAGTGTGATAGTGGGAAGGATGCTCCTTACACTTGTGGTCATTGGGAAGAATTAGCCCCTTACAGATAGATAAAAAGATCAATGATGTCAATGGAAACTTATCTAAGACGTAAAATTGTTCATTGCTCAAGGAACCTCTAGCAACCTCTGGAGGAACCCTGGATGAGAAACCCTGCCTTAAGGTATTCCAGTTTTCTGCCACATTGCATGGACATGTTGGTAGGTTACCTGGCTCCTGTCAAACTTGGCCCTGGTATGTGTGTACAGATTGACTTTACACATGTGTTATTACCTACCTCATAAAAAAGTTGCCACCAAGAGTTGGATATGACGGACTAGATATTATACGCCTATCCATGCTAGCACAGGCTAGTGCAGGATCTCAAGAGCCCTAGACCACCAGGCGGCTCCAACATTCAATGAAGGACCATCTTCTGTGGTTGACACCAGACACCTTCCTTCTGTGACTCACTCTTGGCCATTGGGGTTCCTTACCATAGAGATGGGCCAATAGTGAGGCAGAGGTGGCAGGTTCCATCTTGCAGAGGAATATGATCTGTGTTTTACATATTAGAATGCCCCGCGGAGTGGGGTATCACCCACATTCCGGCTGCTGGAGGTGGTATCAGGACGTCTCCAGTGTCTTATGAAGGAACCGACCTGAATGAAGACAAGGTTTGCCTAATTGGGAGTTCAGGGCTTTGTGGAGGTATGCTGAACCGCTAGCCGACCCGTCGGCTCTTATGGGCGCCGTAACGTACCTGTACGTCTCGGCTTTCTTCTGGGTCCACTCGCACACCCGGAAGCTTGAGCTGCCATTCGCTGCAGCACAAGCTGAACAGCTGGTCCTGGCCAATGAGTTATGTCCTAGACTCGCTGATTGGCTGAGCGAATGACGGAAGAGAGCCCTGTGTTGATAAGGACAGCAGCGACTTGCCCTTTTTTTTCTCCCTGCAAAGCTGGGAGTAAAAACAGGCCCATTGCTTAATAACCACTTGCTTACGGGGCACTTAAACCCCCCTCCTGTCCAGACCAATTTTCAGCTTTCAGCGCTGACGCACTTTGAATGACAATTGCGCGGTCATACAACATCGTACCCAAATGAAATTTTCATTTTTTTCACACAAATAGAGCTTTCTTTTGGTGGTATTTAATCACCGCTGGGGTTTTTATTTTTTGCTAAACAAACAAAAAAAATGGAAAATTTTGAAAAAAATAATCAAGTTTCATAGTTTGTTATAAAATTTGGCAAACAGGTAATTTTTCTCTTTCATTGATATGCGCTGATGAGGCGGCACTGGTGGGCACTAATAGGCTGCACTGAGGTGCACAGATAAGCGGCACTGATAGGCACAGATAAGGCGGCACTGGTGGGTGGTACTGATAGGTACCACTGATGGGCACTGATAGGTGACACTGATGGGAAGCACTGTTTATGAGGCACTGATTGGTGAAACTGATGAGTGGCACTGTGGGCACTGATGGGTGGCATTGTGGGCACTGGTAGGTGGCGCTGGTGGGCACTGGTAAGTGGCACTGGCAGGAGCTCTCCTTGGTCGGGACCGATGTCCCTCTGAGAGTCGCCCGTGATCGGCTTTTTTTTTTCTCTTCACTTTATCAGCGCTAGGAGCAAAAAATAGACGATTACTGGCTCTGTTTACATCACATGATCAGCTGTCATTGGCTGACAGCTGATTGCGTGGTATGGGGTCAGGATCATCTCTTTACTCCGATCTGCCGAGTCTCATAGACTCGCTGATCAAAGAGCGTGCCGCGCGCACCCTGCAGGGGGCACGCAGGCCGCTCGGGCACGGGAGGACGTCACTCCTGGCAAAGTAGGCAAGTAGGAGGGAAGTGGTTAATGTCAGATTGACTGCCGCACTATTGTGGTCCATTTTGGCCCAAATTTCTGAAGATGTTTTTTTTATTTGTTTATTGGATATCTTTTATAGCAGAAAGAAGAATATATATATATATATTTTTTAAATGTTTATTTCCTTTATTTATATCGCCAAAAAAACGCAGAGGTGATCTAATGCCACCAAAAGAAAGCTCTATTTGTTTGAAAAAAAAATTAATACATTTTATGTGGGCACAGCGTTGTATGACCGTGCAATTGGCAGTTAAAAGTGGCGCAGTGCTGAATATCAAATAGTGGCCTGGTCATAAAGGGGGGGGGGGGGGGAGTAAAATGTTCTGGAGCTGAAGTGCTTAATGTTGGTTCAGCACCAAGCTGGACTTGTGGCATCCCAGTCTTAGGCTGGCCATACACTATAACATTTTCTTATTCAAATTCCTTTAGATTTCCCTTCAACTATGTAGTGTCAGGGCCTGTCTGATTGCATACACATTGAAAGGATTTAGGTTTGACCTCATATTATATGGTTTTGGTAAATCTAAAGGAAAGTTAAACAAGAAAATTGTATAGTGTATGGGCCAGTCTTAAGCCTCGTACACACGATCGGATTTTCGACAGACAAAGCGTCAGACTTTTGTCCGAAGGGCATGTGCTTGGATCCTGTCTTGCATACTAACGGTACACAATTGTCGGCCAACAAACACGAACGTAGTGACGTACTACGAAGAATTTCAGCTCTTGAGCTCCACCCTTTGGGCCTCTTCGGCTAATGTCGTCTTTGGTGAGCATTGATTCTGAGCATGCATGTTTGTACTTTTGTGTGACGGACTTGTGTACACACAATATGAAAATCTGACAACAGACCATTGTCCGCCGAAAATTTACTAGCCTGCCATCCAACATTTGTTGGCGGAAAGTTGGGCAACAATTGTCTAAAGGAGCGTACTAACAGTCAGATTTTAGGCAGTCTGTCATCACACAATTCCCTGCCGAAAATACGATTGTGTGTACGAGGCTTTAGTCCGTAGGGTTCAATATTGGGTTGTCTACAAGGTTTAGGAGTGTGTCTATGGGATAATTTAGAGCAGAGACTGCAAGCCAGGCCTTCTCGAAGTCCAATATCATCTTTGGACATTTTTGGACTTATCATGGATTTATACCTCATAACTACACTGCTTGTATTTTAGGTATTATGACCAAGCCTCTGCGCCTATAACCTCCTTTTTCTCATCCAACATCAGTGCCTGACCTCACAAATGCGCTTCTGGAAGAATGGTCAAACATTCCCATAGACACACTCCTAAATCTTGTGGACGGCCTTCCCAGAAGAGTTGAAGCTGTTATAGCTGCAAAGGGTGGGCCAACTCAATATTGAACCCTACGGACTAAGACTGGGATGCCATTAAAGTTCATGTGCGTGTAAAGGCAGCAGGTAAATGGACGTTTTTCAGGCACATTTTTAAACCAGTTTTCATGTATGTTGCGTTTTTTTTTCTCTTTAAATGCACTGTATGAAGCTGGTTGTCCTTTGGATCCAGTATGGATTCAGAGGGGACCCCCACGCCAAAAAAAAAAATGGCGTGGGATCCCCCCAAAATCCATACCAGACCCTTATCTGAACATGCCGCCCGGCAGGTCAGGAAACCATACGAGGTCGCCCCGAACCATATGAGGCCGCATGCCCTCAACATATGGGGGTTGGTGCTTTGGAGCAGGTGGCGTTCTGAGCCCCCCCACCCCATAGCACCTTGCCCCCATGTTGATGAGGACAAGGCCTCTTCCCGACAACCCTAGCCGGTGGTTGTCGGGGTCTGCGGGCTTATCGGAATCTGGAAGCCCCCTTTAACAAGGGGACCCCTGGGTCCCGGCCCCCCACCCTATGTGAATGGGTATCGGGTACATCGTACCCCTAACCATTCACCAAAAAAGCATTGGAAAAAAAAAAAACAAGAGCCAGTTTTTGACAAGGTGTCAGCTTCCTTGGGTTCTGTTTCATTTAAAAAAATAACATTAGCATATTGAGGAGGAGGGATGAACAAAGGAAGGCACAATAAAAGCAAATTCAACCAATAATAAAAGAAGAAAAAAAAGACCACTACACCGATAAAGGATAAAATGTATTTTATTTTCCACAATGCAATCTCCAGTATATCCAGTTTATTCTAAGAAGTAGTCCTGAGTTTGAGAATCATCTACAGTAGACGCTTTTAAAGCTTTTCGTTCATTCTTAAAGAGCACCTGTCTGGTTCAGTGATCAGGTCAATACGGATCAGGACATTTTCCAGTAGACTTTGATGCCTTTTTATGAATGGTCAATATTTTTAAATCATTAAAATGTGTAACTGTTACTCTACATGGTTGGTCACTTTGATGTAGTTCCTCATACCTACATATGGACTTTCTATGGGTTTATGGCTGAACCGCTCAGCCTTCATTTATGTTATTGTCGCCATTGTTTGTACACTGACTAGGATGAGAGCTCTATTTTGTACTTTATTTTCTTATCCTATAATGTCCTATTGTTACTTGAAATCTTAATAAAAAGATTGAAACAGAAAATGTGTAACTGTTCTGCCAATAACGGATATTCTCCGACACCACTTGCTATGGAAATGTTCAGCCCGACTCTTGGCCAAGTTGGACTTAAGATGTCCATTTTAGGATACTCCATTCTAGGATACTCCACATCGGTCTTCCTCCTACAATTTGGCAAATCAACCTTCTCCCTGCTACAAGTCTTTTCAGGTTCAATAAATGCCAGAGGAGTGACCCACTATGTGACGGGAGTCACTTTGGGCGGGGGGGCCCATGGAACCCAGAATCCCTTGGAGAGGTTGGGGAACCCATGTTTCAGCTTCCCATGCACCTACTATGTCTAAGTCACCCTGTGTCTATTAGGGGCACAGGGTGACTGAGAAAAGGATGGACAGCAATTTAATGGACACTGAGAATGTGGTTTGGTTTACTGAAAGTGGAACAGTAATATTTTTCAACAATATCGCTCAAGAAATCTATGATACATTAATTCCACTGTATCAGAATGATGGAACATTGTAGTTTTGTAGACTGCTGCCATGCCATCTGCAATCCCTGATTAATCAAAGCACTGCTTAGATGTGGATTCTATGGTCTTCAATGTAGGAGCCGGTCCATCTGCTACTGGGGGCTCCTACTATTGTGTGAATGTGTTCTGTGTTTATACTTATAATATGTATTGTGTCTTCTGAGCTAGAAGACAGCAAGTCTGACCTTGAAAGTCAGACCTCTGAGTCACCTAGGCTGGTTAAATGACTAGTTAATTAGCTCATGTTAATTTATGTTTCTGGTTACATTTTGTATCGTTAGGGTAATATGATCAGGAGGGGGAAGCTCCTTCCCAAGTGTATAAAAGCCTGTATTCTTGTTCAAATAAACAGTTATTATTCTGGTTTACTCCAAAACTGGTATTGCCTAATTATTGGGGTAACTATAGCCAGACTTGCAGGTCTCGTTTTCCAGAACTTGGGAAGCAGCTTCTTGGCGGAGATACCCAACAGGGTGTCCGGAGTCCGTCACACACCACATCACCAAATTTTGCATGAGCTCTTCCTGCTTTCACGTTAATCCTCTGTAACCAGTTTTATTATATAATTTGCTTGATTTAGAAAAAAAGGTTCCTTTTCAACAATTATGCACTTTAATTGCAGGACTATAAAAAAAAAAAAGGTTAATGAGAGAAGAAGAAGGAGTTAATTTGGGCCAATTCGGCTAAACTAAGGGTTAAATATAAACTTTTTTTTTTGTCAGTCTGCTTTAACTGACATCATATGCAGATCTAAAGCTCATCTCTTTGACCTGTAGACGAATGTTAAAGCGGATCTTCACCGTCAAATCTAAGTTGCCTCCTCTCCACCCCTTTTCCCCTCCTCTTTGCACAGAGTGCACTTTTTTTTCATGAAAAAACTAGAATCTGCCCCTCATGAACTTCACTTGTCTAGGTGAATGACGTGCATTATGCCCACTGTGCCTCCTGGGATATGCACATCACATATCCCAGGAGGCAAAGTCCTTCTTTGAAAAAGTAGAAGGGGGTGCGGGCTTAGTGACATGTCATCGTGACTTCACATAAGAAAAAGATGGCGGCGCGGGACTGAGCAGGTGCAGAATTCTGAGAGGATTCTGCAGGAAACCACTGGGCGGATCAGTACAGTGCCTTGAAAAAGTGGAAGGAAAATGATAAATGGTTTTCAACATTTTTTACAAATAAATATGTGAAAAGTGTGGCGTGCATTTGTATTCAGCCCCCTTTACTCTGATACCCCTAACTAAAATCTAGTGGAACCAATTGCCTTCAGAAGTCACCTAATTAGAGAATACAGTCTACCTATGTGTGATTTAATTTCAGTATGAATACAGCTGTTCTGTGAAGCCCTCAGAGGTTTGTTAGAGAACCTCAGTGAACAAACAGCATCATGAAGGCCAAGGAACACACTAGACAGGTCAGGGATGAAGTTGTGGAGAAGTGTAAAGCAGGGTTAGGTAATGCAAAAAAAATTCCCAAGCTTTGAACATCTCACGGAGCTCTGTTCAATCCATCATCAGAAAATGGAAAGAGTATGGCACAACTGCAAACCTACCAAGACATGGCCGTCCACCTAAACTGACAGGCCGGGCAAGGAGAGCATTCATCAGAGAAGCAGTCAAGAGGTCCATGGTAACTCTGGAGGAGCTGCAGAGATCCACAGCTCAGGTGGGAGAATCTGTCCACAGGAAAACTATTAGTCGTGCTCTCCACAAATCTGGTCTTTATGGAAGAGTGACAAGAGTGACAGAAAGCCATAATAAGTCTGGTTTGTGAGAAGCCATGTGGAGGACACGGCAAACGTGGAAGAAGGTGCTCTGGTCAGATGAGACCAAAATTTAACTTTTTGGCCTAAAAGCAAAACGCTATGTGTGGCAGAAAACTAACAATGCACATCACCCTGAACACACCATCCCCACCGTGAAACATGTCGGTGGCAGCATCATGGTGTGGGGATGCTTTTCTTCAGCAGGGACAGGGAAGCTGGTCAGAGTTCATGGGAAGATGGATGGAGCAAAATACAGGGCAATCTTAGATGAAAAGCTCTTAGAGTCTGCAAAAAGAATTGAGACTGAGGCAGAGGTTTACCTTCTAGCAGGATGACGACCCTAAGCAGCCAGAGCTACAATGGAATGCTTTAGATCAAAGCATATTCATGAGTTTGAATGGCCCAGTCAAAATCCAGACCTAAATCCAATTGAGAATCTGTGGCAAGACTTAAAAATTGCTGTTCACAGACACTCTCCGTCCAATCTGACAGAGCTTGAGCTATTTTGCTAAAAACAATGGGCAAAAATGTCCCTCTCTAGATGTGCAAATCTGGTAGAGACATCCCCAAAAAGACTTGCAGCTGTAATTGCAGTGAAAGGAGGTTCTACAAAGTATTGACTCAGGGGGGCTGAATACAAATGTACCCCACACTTTTCACATATTTATTTGTAATACATTTTGAAAACCATTTATCATTTTCCTTCCACTTCACAATTATGTGCCACTTTGTGTTGGTCCATCACAGTGATGGCGAGCCTTGGCACCCCAGATGTTTTGAAACTACATTTCCCATGATGCTCATGCACTCTGCAGTGTATTTGAGCATCATGGGAAATGCAGTTCCAAAAGATCTGGGGTGCCAAGGTTCGCCATCACTGGTCTATCACATAAAATCCCCAAAAAATACATTTGTTTTTGGTTGTAACATGACAAAATGTGGAAAACTTCAAGGAGGCACATAGCACTGTATCTGAAACGGTTGCACCTATAACAACGTTTAGACTGGGCTCAAAAAAAAAAAAAAGGGTGGAGAGGCTGGAGATCCGCTTTAAGTATCAATTTTACTTTGTATCTCTCTATCTGGCTCTGAACAATGTACATAAACACCGTGTCAGGAGGCCTGTTTTTTTACAGAAGAAACCTGTATGGACAGCATAGCCCGGCTGTCATTTTGACAGTAGGGAATTGGCAAGTGCAAGGAGAGAAGGGAGCAGCAGAAGGAACGGGGCATTCTTTACACATCCTGTGTACCGTGATGACATTTTTTCTCTATGTTTGTAGTATGTACAAGTGTCCACTAACGGTTAGTACTTTGTGGCTTTGGCCTGTAACTTTTATAAACAGTCAATCGTGCCGAGCTGCATACATTCCCAGCAGATCCCTCACATACTTGTGACACAACTGAGCCCTGAGCTCTGTAGCATGTGACCGGTATATTTTACTAGTAGGTAGGTTAGCAGGTAGACAAATAGAAGTATGGCCTAAAATCAGTACCATAGACTTGACTAAGGTAAAGCCTGACCAACCTTTCATATTTTGAGAATGTTTTGTTATCATTATTATTTTTTTACAACATTTTGTAGTGAACAGCACACTGATTGAGGTGCCCCATTCAACGAAGGTGACAGGTCCTCTTTAAAGAATGGGAAATCGTTATTTTTATGGTCAAGCTGATATCCCGAGCCCTATAGCAAGGTGTGAACACATATATGGAATATTTTACACCACCATGAAAACACGACTAAAATTCAGTTACAATCTTTACTCCACTCCAGTCCATCTTTTTTCTTCTCAGTGCTCTTCCACCTAATGAGGAAGAATGAATTAAAGAGCTAAATCAAACGCTTGCCTCCTGCTCAACGCCGGTATCAAGACCGCGGCATGCTGCAGCTTTGACATTTTTAAAATCACAATGTGAAAAATTGGATCTTCATCGGAAGTAAAAGATGGTGTACACCTCCCCTTACAACTCTTCAGCAGGTTCATGAGGTAGTTGGAGAAGCCGAGGCGGAACGGACAAAGCTAAAATAAGTTGATTCCGACAATGCTGCGTCATAGGGCGTCATTTTTGCTGCAATTTTTTTTTTTTTACATAATTTAAATCAACCATCAGAAATTTTTTGCTGCAATCCTTTTTATTGGGGGGGGGGGGGGGGGGGAGATAGAACACTGCGAGAAAACGGCCCAGGTGTAGCGAAAGTGAAAGTAAAAGGGGCTTCAGCCTAGCTCCTCCAAGGTAATGCCCCTCCCCCTCTCATTTCACTCCGCCTACAGTAGTCATAGAGGTCGCTGCATTTTTTAAATCATTTTAAGTCAACCATTAGAAAATCTTTGCTGCAATTCTTTTCATGGAGGAAAAAAAGGAGATCGAACACCGCACTTAGAGAAAGCAGTGAAAGTAAAAGATACACAGCCTAGCTCCTCCCAGGCCATCCCACCCTCTGATGTGTTTGGCCCGCCCACAGGGCCTAGTCATAGAGATCTTTTCACATTTTAAAACCTTAGCATATTTGTTTTACAATCACATTTTCATTTGCAACCACTAGATGGTGACTCACAGTATATACAGTAGAAGACCATCAAGAAGCCAATGGAGAGTGCAATGCCTTCCTGACAAATGTCCTCGGAGCTGGAGGCCTTCTTCATATGTTCTGTGACACTGCCACCTATCTCAATCGGAAGAGGTTTGTTTAAAATATTTATAGAACAAGATTGTCATATACAGACGACACGTTTCGGGGGGATGGACCTCCCCCTTCTTCAGGGTTATATAATGGTAAACAGGTTTAATCAAGGTGGAAATCGCTTAAGTCTGGGGCAGTGTTTCTCAACCTTTTTCCAGTCAGGGTGCCCCTGAAAAAAAATGTAAGTCTCGAGGCACCCCAGGAAGTCCCAACCACCGAAACGCGTTGGCTGTATCTAATATTTTCGTTCCATAAACATTTTAAAGCAAACTTCCAACCGAGATGATCGTTTCTACTAGGTGCTCCCAAGCACATATCCAGATTTTGATCTTCTGATGACCGATTTCTGTGATCAGAGAGGCAGCAGCCTAGAGCCTGAACGGGGCCTACACACACACACACTACAGGTTCAAAACCTCCAAGGAGAACAACCCCTCTTTTCATTCCTATTGGTTCCAACACTATCACATACCTACCAGCTACATATCGCTATGTAAATTTTACTGCCCAAAGGTGTGAAGGCATGACCGCTGTGCGACCTTGCTTGCTTTTCTCTGGCTCTTGGGGCACTATTCCCCCCACTGACACCAACAATGGCACACTATTCCTCCAAATGACACAAATGATGGGGCATGCTTTCCCCCACTGACACCAATGATGGGGCACTATTTCCCCCACTGATACTAACAATGGAGCACTATTCCTCTCAGTGACACCAACAATGGCGCACTATTCCTCCCATTGATACCAATGATAGGACACTATTCCCCCCACTGACACCAATGAAGGGGCACTATTCCTCCCATTGGTACCAATGATAGGACACTATTCCCCCCACTGACACCAATGAAGGGGCACTATTCCTCACATTGACAATGATGGGGAATTTTTAAAGACACTAGGACATTTTCTACGCCTACCCAATACAATGCTTTAGGCTGCTGACCACCAGGCCTGAACTTGGACATGTGGGGGAGGAAAGACATTAAGCCTGTGTAAGCTCCAACACAGACTGGCACAGTGCTTAAACAATAAACAGAGATTAGACACACCTCTGACAGAGGAAGCCTGGCGACAGTGACTAACAGTGGGCGGGGGGGGGTGGGGGGGGGGTGAGATACCAAGAGCACCTTTGATGGGCAAACTAACACATTCCCTTCAACTACAATCTGGGAGGAGTCCGGAATGCAGATGCAGCACAAGTGTTTTCCCCGCACCAGTGTGGATCCAAACCAGGTATAAAGTGGATGTTTCTCTCCAGAAATGAGGAGCCCCAGGTGCTGACTAATGCTGATTCATGCTGTGAGTGGACGAGGAAATCCGGACAGCCGCACACCAGGAAGATATTATCCAAAAAAGTTGCTCATTGAGTAAGCACTTTGCATAAGTGCGAAACGCGTTAGCTGATTGCCTGTACATTCTGTCCACGGTGTCCTGTACATGGTATGATCCTGATTTTAAAATAAAGAAACTTTTTTGGATAATATCTTCCTGGTGTGCGGCTGTCCGGATTTTCTCGTCCACTCACAGCTACAATCTGGGAGGACCTCAGCTGGTGCTGTAAATAGAGATTCACTGATTAATAAGGCAAGTATTTTAGGTGAATGTCATAAGTTGGTGGCTTCCTCTTGGTGGTCTTGCCTTAGTCTGTATCAACAGATAGAGGACTAAATGTCAAAGTCAAAATATCGATTTTAAAGGAGAAGCTGCTATAACCAACTAATGCCGTGTACACATGAGCGGAATGTCCGACAGAAAAAGTCAGACGGGAGCTTTTCATCGTATATTCCGATCGTGTGTATGCCCCATCTGACTTTTTACGTCAAAAATTCTGACGGACCTAGAAATAGAACATGTTCTAAATTTTTCCGACGGAACCAATTCCTATCGGGAAAACCGATCGTCTGTATGCTGTTCTGACGTACCAAAAACAATGCATGCTCTGATGCAAGTACGAGACGGAAGCTATTGGCTACTGAACTTCCGTTTTCTAGTCCCGTTGTACGTATTGTACGTCACCGTGTTCTGGACAGTCGGAATTTGGTGTGACCGCGTGTAGGCAAGACAGCTTGAGCGGAATTGCGTCGGAAAAACCTTCAGAGTTTATTCCGACGGGAAAACCGGTCGTGTGTACAGGGCATAAGACTTCTTACACCTTTTGCTTGTAGGCACAGCCCCAACCCACTATACGACACCCTGACAAGCTGCCCCCTGCCCTTGCACTGCTACAACAGGGAAGCTTTCTACCTTGGTTTGGACAAGATCCGCTATTACATGGTAAGGAGGAGTGACCAGAAACAAATGTTAGAAACACGGAGATGTCAGAAGTAAACTGTTGTAGTGTTTCTAAATGTATAACGGAGCTATGCCACTTAGCATTTTCCCACACTAACAGTGCCCAAAAGAGTCCTCCTTTATATTAGTTGCCTCCTTAACTGGGCACAAACAGCACAAAGCTGTCCTTCAAGTGGACGGACTGATGCCTCTGAAGAGCAGAGTTGCAGGAAAAACCTTTGCGGCACACGGAGCAGACATAAGGTCTGTTGCCGCTGTGAATCCTCTGGTGACGGACGAGAGCCGACTTGAAGGAAAAGCATTTGCCGCACTCGGCGCAGGAGTACGGCTGCTCCCCCGTGTGAACCCGAATGTGACGGGCCAACTCCGAATGGCAGCTGAAGCCCTTGCCGCAGTCTGGGCAAGCGTAGAGGGCATTTCCCTGGTGGATGACCTTGTGGTGCAAGGACAGGCTCGACTTTCGATTGAAAACCTTCCCGCATTCTGGGCACGCGTACGAGTTGGCGCTCACATGGCTTTGCTGGTGCTGCAGAAGGCTGTCCTTGCTGTCGAAAAACTCCCCGCACTCGGTGCAGGAGAAGAGGTCGTCGATCTGGCACACAATGATGTTTGAATCCCCACTGAAGCTGACCTCCGTATCAGGAACTACATCAGGCTTGCTGTTCAGGTGGACCTCCTGGTGAAGAAGAAGGTTGGCTTTCGACAAGAAGCTCTTCCCGCATGTGGGGCAGTTGAACTGCTTTGAGTGGGTTTTCTGGTGGGTGACGAGGCCCGACTTGCTTAGGAAGTTCCTTCCGCACTCTGCGCATGTATAGGGGTTCTTGAAGTGGACCAGCTGGTGGGTAGTCAGCTCCAACTTGCTGTCAAAATTTTCTCCGCAGTAGTGGCATCGAAAGGGCTGGTTTTGGACCAAGCGGGAGTACAGCACAGAGTCTGGGTCATAAGGCACATCGTAGGTGGTCTTGGCATTGAAGTGACTCTCCATGTGGTCACCGAGATCCGACTCGGTGAAGAAACACTTGCTGCAGACTGAGCAGATAAAGGCTTGAGACTCCGTGTGGGTCAGCTGATGTTTGGAAAGTTCAGAGTCACTTATGAAACATTTCCCACACTGCCGACACTCGTAGGTCCACGTCCTCTCTGGCTTTTGAACCCGTACAGAGTGAATAGATGAACCGTTGTGGGTCTTTGAAGGTTTCAGACCGCCATTATGTCTCTTATTTAGGTCCCGTCTTTCACGTACAACCGACTTGTTCTGTTCCTTATTGAAGCTGCAATCCCTGCGGCCCTGCTCTGTAGATATCAGGATTTTGGTGATGATGACGTCATCATCTTCTGGTGGTTCTTCCTTGATGTTAGCGGCTGGACACACTATTGCACCCGGCGGTGTAGAGCTCCTGTTTTCTACACAGCTTTTTTCCTCATGTGAAGCAATGTCTGAGACAATGTGAGAACTTCCACCAGGTTCTGGTAATTTTAGAGTTTTGTCATTATTTGGGTGCTTCAACATGTGGGCCTCAACATCTTCAGAGGTTTCAGTGGCCGGAAGCAAGTCTAATGAACAGGAATAGGACCAATTAGAGCATAATATTATAAACCTGAACACACAAACACCACCATAAATACGTCTCCTCTTACCTGGTGATGTGAGGGGCGGCTGATTCTCCATCATGACGTCCTTGTAGAGATCCTTGTGTCCTTCTAAATACTCCCACTCCTCCATGGAGAAATAGACAGTGACATCCTGACACCTTATAGGAACCTGACACACACAATGATACAGTCACCATCCAGACACATCCCTTGTCTGTTACTGGATAATGTCCCAGAATTCCCGGCACCACTCACCTCTCCTGTCAGCAGCTCAATGATCTTCTGGGTGACTTCCAGGATTTTCTTATCGTTTTTTCTCTCAGCGGTTAGGGAGGGAGGTGCAGGATCACTGAGCTTCTTTATTGGTCCATAATCCTAAATAATGAGATAAAAAAAGTATCACGCATCAGATTACCTTCCCAGAATCCTCCCCAACTGCATAGTCAGCTGTATTGTATTAAAGTGGTTGTAAACCTACTAAAAAAACCTGCAGGACAAAGGCATAATGAGCTAGAATGCATAGCATGCTATGGATACTAGCTCATTATGAATTACTTACCTTAGATCGAAGCCCCCGCAGCGGTCCTCATACACCGCTCCGGCCGGCGACATCGCTCCCGGAGTTACTTCTGGGTACCGCAGGCTCCAGTGCTGTGATTGGCTGGATAGGCGATGAAGTCACTCCCACGCATGCACGCGGGAGCCGCCGGTAACGGCATACTAGCTGAAGCAACAGCACGGACATGCCATTGCATCAGTGCGCATGTGCTAATGACGCCGGCACATGCTGATACAGGGGATATCTCCTAAACTGTGCAGGTTTAGGAGAAATCCTGGGGAGCTACAGGTTTGCCTTATTATAGGCTTACCTGTAGCAAAAAGTGGTTGTAAAGGGTTTACAACCACTTTAATAGAGATAAGAGTGATGTCATGTGACCTCCCAGAATCCTCCTCACCTCTCCGGTCAGGTCTGTGTTTTATTAATAGAGATAAGAGTGATGTCATGTGACCTCCCAGAATCCTCCTCACCTCTCCGGTCAGGTCTGTGTTTTATTAATAGAGATAAGAGTGATGTCATGTGACCTCCCAGAATCCTCCTCACCCCTCCGGTCAGGTCTGTGTTTTATTAATAGAGATAAGAGTGATGTCATGTGACCTCCCAGAATCCTCCTCACCTCTCCGGTCAGGTCTGTGTTTTATTATCAGAGATAAGAGTGATGTCATGTGACCTCCCAGAATCCTCCTCACCTCTCCGGTCAGGTCTGTGTTTTATTAATAGAGATAAAAGTGATGTCATGTGACCTCCCAGAATCCTCCTCACCTCTCCGGTCAGGTCTGTGTTTTATTAATAGAGATAAGAGTGATGTCATGTGACCTCCCAGAATCCTCCTCACCTCTCCGGTCAGGTCTGTGTTTTATTAATAGAGATAAGAGGGATGTCATGTAACCTCCTAAGGTCCACAAGTTTCTTGTTCGTCTCTATGGTCAGCCAGCCATGATCTGCAGGTGCAGCCATGATCCAGATATCACCACCACTTCTCAATGACTTATATATAGTACGTTGATCGGAAAATGGTAAATAGAGATTAGAGTGATGTCATGCGACATCCCAGAATCCTTCTCATCTCTCCAATAAAGATCGGCCTTTTGGCTAAGATCAAGTGTAGAATCTGTTCTTATCAGTTTGCCAAGTGGAGGTGCTGTGCTACTATCCCGACCAGGGTGGAGGTTGGGATGGTGGCTATGCAAATCCACTGGTCTTAATGGTAACCTAGAAGGTTATTGGTTGGTATCTATTTGCCCGGCACCCATAAAATCCCACTAAATTACTTTCCTGACTATACAACCTAGAAGGTTAGTATCGTCAGGAACCGAAACGGTTGTGTCCGACGAACTGGGATCAGGAGTAGGCTCTCCCTGAGAAAGCCGGAAAGGTACTCCTGGTAGGGATGGGGGCTGCACTGATCTGGCCGAAGGCCAGGTGCCAAAAGAAGCTTGTGGTGTATTTGCCCCTGGAGTGGCAGTCCAGGGGTGCTGTAAATCTCACTGGGGTGGGGTGGGGGGGCAGTTTGAGTTTTATTGGCACCAAGGTCACTGCACTACACACACTTTTTTTTTTCGCACCTGCCTCTAGGGCCGAGCCTTTTGGCTGGGACAAGAGGAATTTTTTTATTCCTGGCCACTGCATTGCACAATGGCACTTTTACCACTTTCCTTCCCCCCACTTTTATTTGTGCGTTTGTCACTTTTTTTTTTTTTTTTTATTGGTGTACACATTTGTCACATCCGACTGGTAGGGTGTAGGTCTTCGGGGCCTGCCCTGAAAGTCTTGGGAGGGGGTGGACATGACCCTCTGGCTTGGTTCGCCCTCTCTCATGGGGTCTCCCTTTGGGGGAGCCCCACCTTGTACTTGGGGTGGTCTGTTTTGGCAGACCTCCCAGAGAACCGTCCATCTGGCTTCAGCCAGATAGAGCAGTGAAGTACCCCAGTCCCCGTCTGGAGCCTAACGCCCCGGGGGATCAGGGCAAGGGTCCTTTCTCTTTGGAGGGAGGACCATGTGTACACCCTGTGCACTTGTTATGTTTCACTTTTTGGTGTGTTTTTCTTTTTTTGCAGAGTTGAAGTCATGTGACCTCCCAGAATCCTCCTCACCTCTCCGGTCAGGTCTGTGTTTTATTAATAGAGATAAGAGTGATGTCATGTGACCTCCCAGAATCCTCCTCACCTCTCCGGTCAGGTCTGTGTTTTATTAATAGAGATAAGAGTGATGTCATGTGACCTCCCAGAATCCTCCTCACCTCTCCGGTCAGCAGGTAGATGATCTCCAGGGAGAGCCGTATTATCCTCTCGGTCACATGACCCCGGTCCGTCTCCTCGATTGGTCGCTGGAACGCTGACTCTTTCATCTTTCCAGTGACTTTTTATAATGCATAAAAAGGATTCCAAATCTGTAATTTTATCCCTGTTAGGAGGAGAAATGTGAGATTATCAATAACAGTAATAATAATGAGAACGGAGTGCATATTATGAATACATATTCATATTATTATATTATTTATAAATAATATTAATATGTTTTAATAGTATATCATCACATTTTACTATCATGTGTTATTATATGATGTAGATGTAATACAATAATAATGACAGAGTCTGAGTCTGGAGATAAAGGACAATATAATAAATAGATATATGATAAAATTGTACACACAACCATACAATCTATATATAAAACAATAAAGTATAATATTTATAATAATTGTGACCCAGCCACCCACAATGATAATAATGAGCCCCGTACCGTCCCCTCTATATAATGACACACTGACCAGTCCGCCTCCTCTGGGCTACAAAACACACCGGATATCCGGTGGGCGGAAACAAACAAAGGAACCGGAAGTGGAAGTTTGGTTGGGATCAGTGGGAAGCGGTGAGCGCTGTGCGTGCGCGCCCTCGCCCGACACGGATCAGCTTCGGGGCTCCGCCCCCCCTCCCCCCTGCGCGGTAGAGAGTGGGCCAGGCTTAGACGGAATGATCTGTGCCTCAAGAGCGGCGCAGGCCCCGCCCAGCGCCCCTCACAGACGGCTTCTGTCTTATTGTGGTGCCGCCCCCACTCATCCCAGACTCCGCCCACTCCCATAGATAATGGCTCCTGTGCAGAGAGAAGATGGGAAGCAGCAGCCTCTGTGCGGAGATCTGGGCTCCTCTGTACACAGTGAGGGGGGAGGGGGTCATCTATATACCGTTCCTTTAAGGTGTGTAGGGGGATAAGGGTAACCCACAGCAGGGTGCCCCTTTATGGGGTGTAGAAGAGGGTCAGGGATAAGGGTAACCCACAGTGGAGTGCCCCTTTATGGGGTATATAAGGGGGTAAGGGTAACCCACAGCGGAGTGCCCCTTTATGGGGTGTAGAAGAGGGTAAGGGTAACCCACAGCGGAGTGCCCCTTTATGGGGTGTAGAAGAGGGTCAGGGGTAAGGGTAACCCACAGCGGAGTGCCCCTTTATGGGGTGTAGAAGGGGTAAGGGTAACCCACAGCGGAGTGCCCCTTTATGGGGTGTAGAAGAGGGTCAGGGATAAGGGTGACCCACAGCGGAGTGCCCCTTTATGGGGTGTAAAAGAGGGTCAGGGCAACCCACAGTGGAGTGCCCCTTTATGGGGTATATAAGGGGGTAAGGGTAACCCACAGCGGAGTGCCCCTTTATGGGGTGTAGAAGAGGGTCAGGGATAAGGGTGACCCACAGCGGAGTGCCCCTTTATGGGGTGTAAAAGAGGGTCAGGGCAACCCACAGTGGAGTGCCCCTTTATGGGGTATATAAGGGGGTAAGGGTAACCCACAGCGGAGTGCCCCTTTAAGGTGTGTATGGTCAGAGCTCTGATCATTCCTTAACATTACATTCTTCACAAAGCAGATAAGGATCTTTATTTTAGTCACATGACTGGAACTTTCCAATCTCATTGGCTGGGAATTGAAAATGTCACTTTTTTTTATAATCCGGATCCTGGTCTCAGAGTGTTGGTTTAGTCCGGAGATCTCCAAACCTCTCAGTAGGAGGAGCTCATCCTGCGCTCTACTGAATATCCGCCTGCTGAGAAGTCCATTCTACCAATCTATGAATCGTGGATGGATGGATGGACGGGGGTGATGGGAAGCTTTTCTGGAATCAACATGAAATTCAAAACAAAAATTAAAACACTTCAGTAAAAAAAGCAAAGTTCCCCCTTACATCAAAGTCCACCTTAGGAGTTCTCCCATACACCAGGGTCCCCATCAAAGTCCACCTTAGGAGTCTCCTATGATGTCAGGGTCCCCATCAGAGTCCACATTAGTTCTCCCTTACATCAGGGTCCACATGAGAGTCCACCTTGGGTGTGCCCCCTTACATCAAAGTCCACCTTATGAGTCCCCCCTTACATCAGGGTCCTCATCAGAGTTTACCTTGGGAGTGCCCCCTTACATCCAAGTCCACCTTAGGAGTTCTCCCTTACATCAGGGTACCCATCAGAGTCCACCTTAGGAGTCACCTGTTACATCAGGGTCCCCATCAGAGGTCACTTTGGGAGTGCCCCCCTGCATCAAAGCCCATTTTAACAGTTCCCCTTATATCAGGGTCCACCTTAGGAGTTCCCTCTTACGTCAAGGTCCCCATCAGCATCCACCTTAGAAGTTCTACCTTACATCAGGGTCCCCATCAAAATCCACCCTAGGAGTCTCCTATAACATCAGAGTCCACCTTAGGAGTTCTCCCTTACATCAGGGTCCACCTTGGGCACGCCCCCCCCCCCCTTTACATCAGGGTCCCCATCAAAGTACACATTAGGAGTCTCCTATAACATCAGTGTCCTCATCAGAGTCCACCTTAGGAGTTCCTCCTATACATCAGGGTCCCCATCAAAGTTCACCTTAGGAGTCTCCTATAACATTGTGGGTCTCCATCAGAGTCTACCTTGGGAGTGCCACCTTACAGAAAAGTCCACCTTAGGAATTTTCCCTTACATAAGGGTCCCCATCAAAGTCCACCATAGGAGTCCCCTGTTACGACAGGGTAGCTATCAAAGTCCACCTTAAGAGTGCCCCCTTGCATCAAAGTCCACCTTAGGAGTCCCCCCTTACACCAGGGTCCCCATCAGAGTCTACCTTGGGAGTGCCCCTTACATCAAAGTCCACCTTAGGAGTTCTCCCTTACATAAGGGTCCCCATCAAAGTGCACCTTAGAAGTTCCCCCTTACATAAGGGTCCCCAACAGAGTCCACCTTAGGAGTCCCCTGTTACATCAGGGTCCTCATCAGAGTTCACCTTGGGAGTGCCCCCTTACATCTAAGTCCACCTTCGGAGTCCCCCCTTAAATCAGTATCCCCATCAGAGTCCACCTTGGGAGTGCCCCCCTGCATCAAAGTCCAGTTTAGGAGTTCCCCTTACATCAGGGTCCACCTTAGGAGTTCCCCCTTACATCAGGGTCCCCATCAGAATCCACCTTAGTAGTTCTCCCTTACCACAGAGTCCACCTTAGTAGTTCTCCCTTACCACAGAGTCCACCTTAGGAGTCCCCCTTACATCAAGGTCCCCATTAGAGTCCACCTTAGGCGTCCTCCCTTACATCAGGGTCCTCATCAGAGTCCACCTTAAAAGTCCCCCCTTACATCAGTGTCCCCATCAGACTCCACCATAGGAGCTCACCCTTACAGCAGGGTACCTATCAGAGTCCACCCTAGGAGTACTCCCTTAGATCAAAGTCACCCTATTAGTGCCCACTTACGTCAGAGTCTACTTTAGGAGTCCCACCTTTACATCAGAATTCACATTAGAGCCCCCCCTCACAACCAAGTATGCCTTTGGAGTCCCCCCATTCATCAGAGTTTTCATTAGAATCCCCTATACATCAGGGCCCCATCAAATTCCCCCTTTTATCATGTCCCCAACAGAGGAGGAAGCAAACACTCATCCACATCTTCTATAGGTGTTTCTGAAGACCCTGATGCACATCCACAAGGAACCTGAAGCATCTTCTGAAGGTGTTTGTGAAGATCTTGATGCACCTCCACAAGGAACCTGGAGCATCTTCTGAAAGAGTTTCTGGAGAACATGATGCACATCCACAAGGAACCTGCAGCATCTTCTGAAGGTGTTTCTTTAGACCCTGATGCACATCCACAAGGAACCTGAAGCATCTTCTGAAGGGGTTTCTATAGACCCTGACGCACATCCACAAGAAACTTTGAGCATCTTCTGAAGGTATTTTTGAAGACCCTGATGCCCATCCACAAGGAACCTGAGGCATCTTGTGAAGAAGTTTCTGAAGACCCTGATTACGCATCCACAAGGAACCTGAAGCATCTTCTGAAGACGTTTCTGAAGACCCTGATGTACATCCAAAAGGAACCTGGAGAATCTTCTGAATGAGTTTCTAAAGATCCTGATGCGCACCCACAAGGAACCTGGAACTTCTTCTGAAAGAGTTTCTAAAGACCCTAATGCACATCCACAAGGAACCTGGAGAGCATCTTCTGAAAGAGTTTCTAAAGACCCTGATGCACATGCACAGGGAACCTGGAGCATCTTCTGAAGGTGTTTCTGAAGACCCCGATGCAGACCCACAAGGAACCTAAATGATCTTCTGAAGGTGTTTCTATAGACCCTGATGTACATCCACAAGGAGCCTGGAGCATTTTCTGAAGACCATGATTACGCATCCACAAGGAACCTGGAGCATCTTCTTAAGGAGTTTCTAAAGATCCTGATGCACATCCACAAGGAACCTGGAGCATCTTGTGAAGGTGTTTCTGAAGACCCTGATGCGCATCCACAAAGAACCTGGAGCATCTTCTGAAGATGTTTCTAAAGATCCTGATGCGCATCCACAAGGAACCTGGAGCATCTTCTGGCGGTATTTCTGAAGACCCTTGAGCACATCCTCAAAAAAGTGGTGATTAAGATGATCCATCTGGAAAAAAGCTACTTAGTTGTAGCCATTTCTCATATGGACAAGAGCCTGAGCCCCTTGTCTGCAGACCTGGGGGCCAAAAGCTGCTTGACTGACTATATACAGTAACTACATCTCGCTAGTTGCACCTATGGATTTTAATGTAAATGTATTCTCCGGATATGATTAAGTAGCCTTGGTGAAAAACACCCTTGAGCTCTTTGAAGGAAAGCAAGACTACATAATGGCTTCTATAGCTATAGATACAGTCTTATGGACAACTCTAGATGTACGTATACATTTCACCAACCTGGTGCCTAAAAATTCTTTTAAAGTATAGGTCTCGGTAAAATATTCAGGAAGTTTGTTATTACCACACATGCCTCTAGCTACAAAACTTAATAACCCTTCTTTAAACCAAACCCTGGCTATGAGTAGCCTGAGAGATTTCAATGGTGGGATAATTAAGGTTTTTGTAAAGTGTACGGCCTGCTAACTTTGGAAGACATGTCCAGCTTTATTATATTGCAAACCTCTCATCACATTACCTCCTGTTTTTCATCTGTTTGTGCTGTTCAATTCTCAAAAACATTCCCTTGCACTCACTTTGCTGCTCAGAATCTTTTATCATTGTTGTACACATTTTATTTTTTGCTGCCTTAATAATAGTTGGAATATAGTCCAAGCTAAAACCAACATTTCACCCATAACCGTGGGGGGGGGCAGGTAATTCTTGTTGCTGTCTTATGTGAACATTTCACCGAACCGGAAAGAAGACAACATAATTTATTCATATCTAACTCCTCTTTACGTATTTGTACTCATTTAATAAACCGCTTAATACAAAGTTATTGAAACTGAAAGAAACCAAGACTACCTGGAGACCCTTACATACAGTAAAGGGTCAGCTAAGCACTGATGGTAGGTAATTCCTGTCCCGATTTTAGGATGTAGGCCAAAGTGTCAACCTTTCCCCACCCTCTTTCATCCCATCTGTGTACATAGGTGCAAAAGAAGGGCCCCCTTTCCCGATGGTGTTGCCAACTTGAGGTGGATTGGCTTGTGAGCCTGTAGCAGCAGGAGCCGTTGCCCCCAGATGGGGACATCCCAGCAGAACAGATCTTAAGGCGATGGACCAGGCTAAGAGTGACACCCTGCACTCCTCCCTTGCTAGACTAGCTGATATCTGGCTTGATGAACATTAGGGGTGAGAACAAAATGTTCTTTCAGTTTTTTTTTTTTTTTTTAAGGTTGCTTAAGTTTATTTATGAAATAAAAGGCAAAATAAAACTGATAAAAAGGCCTGTATGTCCTACACAACAGTATGATTACTTTACCAACAAGGCATCCAGGAAGAGGATGTGGCTTAACTGTCCCCCATACCTCACCTGGGGGTATTATTACCATACCACAGAGCAGACAGGGGAAAGAGGTATTACTGTTCCTCATACTTCACCTGGGGGTATTACCATACCTTAGGGCAGGTGGGAAGATGGATTTAAAAAAGTGCATCATACATCACCTGGGGTATTATTACCATACCATAGGGCATACGGGAGGAGGAAGTGTAACTCTGCCTCATACCTCACCTGGGGGTATTATTACCATATCATAGGGCATCCAGGAGAAAGGACTGTAACTGTACCTCATTCCTCCTCTGGTAGTATAATTACTGTACTATAGGGCAGTATGGGGAAGGGGCTGTAACAGTGTTTCATACCTCACCTGGGGTATTAGTGCCATACCATAAGACATCCAAGGAGAGGGGAGGAATTGTGCCTCATACCTCACCTGGGGGTATTATTACCATACTATAGGCCAATCCCTTTTATGTCCACAGACTATGCAGAAGGATACCCTGTCTGGTTGTGAACCAAGTGGATGCATGACTGTTGGTAAATCTAAAGGAAATGATCCAGTGGTATTGCAAGGTATGGGGCAGCTTAACATCTACTGAGAAAAAGAAAAGCCAACATTCCGATTGGCTGCTGAGGGAAACCAAATACTCCTACTTCTGACATTATAGGGCAAAGATATGCAATTAGCGGACCTCCAGCTGTTGCAGAACTACAAATCCCATGTGGCATAGCAAGACTCTGACAGCCACAAGCATGACACCCAGAGGCAGAGGCATGATGGGACTTGTAGTTTTGTAACAGCTGGAGGTTGGCTAATTGCATATCCCTGTTATAGGGCCTAGAACAGCCTATATAACATGGAGGAAACCTTGAAATAGCTTTTCGGTCTGCTAATAATTACTGTACCTAAAGGTCATGTACATTGGTGTGTACATTGGTGTGATGGTCTGAATGAAGAATGCTCCTTACATTTGTGGTCATTGGGAAGAACCTCCTTCTTAAAAGACTGCTGAAAAGATCATTGGTGTCAGTGGGAACTTATCTGAAAGGCAGAAATTGCTTACTGAAGAAGACTTGACCGAAAACTATGCAGGCACCATCAAGTTGGAAGTCAATCAGACACAGCTTAAGGAACCCATAGCAACCCCTGGAAGAACTCTGGTTGAGAATGTCTGGCTTGGGAGGTAAGGCAGCCATCTTGGGAATACTCAGTTGAGCCAATTAACCAACCAGCTACAGATGAGCTTGGGCGTCCTCCAAACTCTGGCTTTTTTGTCCTCCAGAGAGCTGTGGACTGGGTCACGTGAGCTGTGGGACAAGGAATGACCCGTCCTGCAGCTCTATGGAACACAAAAGAGTTCAGATTTCGGGTTAGAGATGAGTTTGGAAGACGCCCAAGATTATGTCCACTACCACCATGTCTTAAGACAAGCTGATCCCACGGGTCGTACAGTAGACATTTGGGTTGTTTAGGACTTGGTCCGTCCAGTGAGTTACGGGCTGGGTCACATAAGCTGTGAGGCAGGGAATGACCTGTCCTGCAGTATGGAGCACAAAAACATTTGAAGTTCAATCCCATGGTACGGAGATATTTTTTACAAGGGGGTGGGGGGGGTGTCTTTGGGTTGTTTGGAGCTTGGTCCTTCGGAGTGTCGGTAGGAAGACGGTTGAGAAAGGCTGGCCTAGAAGCTCTTCAATCTGCAATGAACACAGGACAGTTCAGGAGCCACCGCATAGTGAAAATACAAATCGTTTATTGAAAATAGTAAAATGCTGTCGAGGACAATGCCAGCCTACACATGGCAACCGTTCTGGGCGTTTTCACCAATTTCAGAGGGTTAAGACCTAATCTTCCTTTGACGTGGCATCTATATAGCAAAATGCAGGAATTACAAACCAATTTCATGAATTGACCTCTTTATCTTCCGATGGGGAGAAGCTGTAGAAGGACCACCTACCGCTTCTCTAGCTAGCACAGTGGGATGGTAGCACTGGAGCCCTGGGTTCAATTGCAGCGAATGACCCTAAATTCCTAGTTTGTATACTGTCCCTATATGCGTGTGGGTTTCCCCGCCCAATCCAAAGTCATGATAAGAATAGTGTGCGCCTGTGGGGGGGCTTTGTGTTTTCTATAAAGCCATGCAGAATACAACAGAGGTATATCACCCCACCAAAACTGAGAAATAAAAACCTCTGGAAGGCTCCACTGGTGAAAAGGATCCCATTGTAGATTGCCATACCATTCTCCACTACTTGACGAGTCACTGATCTGGATCAAGCATGTTCATTGCAAGCAACCTGACACTTCACTGGCTGCATGCCCGTTCCAGGTCTGTGACTCAACATCAAGGATGAAAGAGGGATGAGGACCTGACCTGGAGTTTGAACCTTCAAACAGAATTCAAACAGTATTTTTATTCTCACAAGTTTGCCCTTCCACATTTATGACAAGGACTATTCCCAGACGTTCTTTCATTCTAGTACAGTGGTCTCCAAACCGTGGTCTTTGGTTGTTTTTATCTGGCCCTTGGGGCGCCATTCCTACCATCAATGCAAGGCACCATTCCTTACACCGACGTCAACAGCCGGGCATAATTCCTGACACCAATACCATCAACAGGGCACTAATTCTACCAATGACCCCAACTATGGAGCACTATTCCTCCCACTGACACCAATGATGGGGCACTATTCCTCCCACTGACTTCAATGGCAGGGCACTATTCATGCAACTGACACCATTAATAGGGCACTATGCCTCCCACTGATAGCAATAATGGGGCATTATTCTTCCTACTGACACCAATGATGGGGCACTGTTTCTCCCACTGACACCAATGATGGGGCACTATTCCTCCCACTGAGACCAATTATGGGGCACTATTCCTCCCATTGACAGCAATGATGGGGCACTATTCCTCCTACTGATACCAATGATGGGGCACCATTCCTCCTACTGATACCAATGATGAGGCACTATTCCTTTCCCTGGTATCAACAACGAGGCACTATTCTTCCCACTAATACCTATGATGGGGCACTATTTCTCCCACTGATACCTATGATGGGGCACTATTTCTCCCACTGATACCTATGATGGGGCACTATTTCTCCCACTTATACCATTAAAGGGACACTATTCTTCCCTGATACCAACCATGGGGCAATATTCCACTCACTGACACAAATGATGGGGCACTATTCCTACCATTAACACCAATGATGGGGTACTATTCCTTCCACTGATACCTCTGATGGGGCACCATTTCTCCCACTGACACCAATGATGTGGCACTATTCCACCCACTGACACCAATGGCAGGGCACTATTCTTGCCACTGACACCATTAATAGGGAACTATTCCTTTCCCTGATACCAATGATGGGGCACTATTCCTCCCACTGACACTAATGGGGCACTATTCCTCCCACTGATACCAATATTGGGGCATTGTTCTTCCTACTGACACCAATGATGGAGCACTATTCTTCCACTAACACAACTGAAGAGACACTATTCTTCCCTGATACCAACAATGGGGCACTAATCCTCCCACTGAACCAATTATGGGGCATTATTCCTTTCCCTGGTATCAACAACGGGGCACTATTCCTTCCACTGATACTAATGATGGGGCATTATTCTTCCTACTAACACAACTGAAGAGACACTATTCTTCCCTGATACCAACAATGGGGAATTATTCCTCCCACTGACACCAAATGATGGGGCACTGTTTCTTCTACTGACACCATTGATGGGGCACTATTCCTCCAACTGACACCAATTATGGGGCACTATTCTTCCCTGATACCAACAATGGGGCAATATTCCACTCATTGACACCATTGATGGGGCACTATTCCTTCCACTGACACCTATGATGGGGCACTATTCCTCCCACTGATATCAATGATGGGGCACTATTCCTCCCACTGATATCAATGATGGGGCACTATTCCTCCCACTGACACCAATGATGGGGCACTATCCCTCCCACTGACACCAATGATGGGGCACTATTCCTCCCATTGACAGCAATGATGGGGCACTATTCCTTCCACTGACACCAATTATGGGTCACTATTCTTCCCACTGACACCAATTATGGGGCACTATTCCTCCCACTGACAATTATGGGCCTCTATTCCTCCCACTGATATCAATGATGGGGCACTATTCCTCCCACTGATACCAATGACGGGGCACTATTCCCCCCACTGACACCAATTATGGGCACTATTCCTCCCACTGACAATTATGGGCCACTATTCCTCCCATTGACACCAATGATGGGGCACTATTCCTCCCATTGACACCAATGATGGGGCACTATTCCTTCCACTGAAACCAATTATGGGGCACTATTCCTCCCACTGATACCAATGACGGGGCACTATTCCCCCCACTGACACCAATTATGGGACACTATTCCTCCCACTGACAATTATGGGCCACTATTCCTCCCACTGATACCAATGATGGGGCACTATTCCTCCCACTGATACCAATGACGGGGCACTATTTCCCCCACTGACACCAATTATGGGCACTATTCCTCCCACTGACACCAATTATGGGGCACTATTACTCCCACTGACAATTATGGGCCACTATTCCTCCCACTGATACCAATGATGGGGCACTATTCCTCCCACTGACACCAATTATGGGCACTATTCCTCCCACTGACACCAATTATGGGGCACTATTACTCCCACTGACAATTATGGGCCACTATTCCTCCCACTGATACCAATGATGGGGCACTATTCCTCCCACTGATACCAACAATGGGGCACTATTTCTTCCTGGATACCAATAATGGGGCACTATTCATTCCACTGACACCAATGATGGGGCATTGTTTACTCTCATTGACTCCAGGGCATTTTCCACTCTCACCGGCCACAGTCTGGTCCCTCAAAGTCTGAAGGACATGGAACTTGCCCTTTAGTTTGGAGACCCCTGCTCTAGCGGATGTCAAATCCAGTCCCACTTGGCGCAAGAAAGTATGCATCTTTTTGATCATCCAACCGACAATTTAATATCCATTCCGCTGCAATAGAATGTCTTCTGCAGTCCTAAAGAGTTGTGGCTTTCTTCCATCGATGGAGCTCTTGGTGCGGCTTTGGCATTCAGAGCACCGGTAAATGGTTTTCTCCTCGTGTAAAGACTCGTGTTCCTTGAGGCTTTGCTTGACCTCGAATACCTTACCACACTCAAAGCAGATGATCGATATCTGAGCCGTACGGACCTGCTGTTGAAGAATTAGGTTGGAGTCAATGAGGAAGGCCTGTCTGCACTTGGGGTATTCAACCACCTTTTCGACCTTGTGGGTCTTCTGGTGGACCGTGAGGCCAATGGAACTGGTGAAACACCTTCCGCACTCTGAGCAGGTGTAGGTTTTGTTCTGATGGATCTCCTCATGCCTGGACAGGAAATTTAAAGATTTGCACACCTTCCCGCAGTACTGACACTTGAACAGAGGAGTCCTTCGAACACCCTTGACATCCGCCACCACAGCTGCCTCTGGATTCATCTCCTGCGCTGGCTCAGAATGGATGCTCATGTGTTTCTGCTGATGGTACATCCGTTGGTGTAGCAGAAGTTCCTCATTGCTGGTGAAGCTTTCCTCACATTTGGAACAGTTGTTCACTGTCACGGTGATCTCCATGGATTCACGATTGGTAGGGCTTGACTGAGATCCCTCTAAGTGAGGAAGACTGTCTGAGAAGTTATTTCTTGGTCGTGTATCACTGATTACAGCCTGTTTCTTTGATGTGTGTTGTGGTTGGGGGTCAGGTGTGGAAGTATCAGGCGGCATTAGATGTCCTTCAGATGAAAGGCGTTTCTTCTTAAGACTAGATGTAGACCACATCTGACGTGCAGATGTGGGGAGATTTTCGTCATCTGAAAGCAGTTCCTCCTTCATCTGGAGTGTTGGCATTAGGACTTCAGCATGGGGAGGACACGTGATGTCTTCACAGGACATGGGGCAATCATTGACAACAACAGTTGTATAGTCCATCTCGAATGGAACCAGTTCTTCTTCACAGGGTTCTTCTTTGATATGAGTGGATGGATGTTGTATACCATTTATGGAGCTGTCCAGAGGATATTCTTCGTCTGAGAGGGGTTCCTCTTTAATATGAATGTTTGAGAAATTTCCGTGCTCTGTGTTTGAATAAGATGAAGGGGAAGTACCAACATTCTTCACAGTTGGGGTGTCTGCTTCAATTTTCTCACTTTGTTTGGATCTGTAGGGATGAAAAACAAGTTTTAACACTTAGTTCCTGTACTTTAACAGCGTGGCCACAAAATGTGACCTCATCATCGTAGTTTAAATATATTCTCAGTGTAGGGAGCATGGACGTCCTACATGAACATCTCGCTCATTGATGTTCCTGGGACCTAAGAATCCAGCAGGGGTGAATCAAAGACTCATCAGATTCATCTGGATCAGGGTAGGCAACCTTTCGGAGGTTGGTTAAAATCTACCTGGACAACATGGAGGAAATCAAAGATCCCCAGAGAGGGGGGCGCCCTTTAAAAAAATAACCAACTATAAAGCTCCCAATAAAAACACAGCACAGTGTCTTGTGCACCCCCCCCCCCCCCCCCACAGTATTGTCCTCTGTCCCCCACAGTAGTCCCCTCCCCCACAGTAGTAGCCTCTGACTACCTTAGCAGTGTCTTCTACCGCCTTCATATCACCCCCCCCCCCACACTGTGGTCTCCTCTGCACCTAATGGCAGTGTCCTCTACCCCCCCCCCCCCCAGAGCAGTGTCCTCTGCCCATTGTCATATCACCCCCCCCCCCGAGCAGTGTCCTCTGCCCCTTGTCATATCACCCCCCCCCTGTAGTGTCCCCTGCCACCCTTTACAACCCCCCTCCCCCCCAAGTAGTGTCCTCTGCCCCCTTCACATCACCCCCCCCCGTTACAATAGTGGCCTTTGACTCCCCTTAGCAGTGTCCTGCCCCTATTCACACCCCCCCACTGTAGTGTTCTCTGCTCCTCCCCCATAGCAGTGTCTTCTACCCCCTCCATATCACCCCCCTCCCCCCCAATGTGGTCTCCTCTGCACCTCATAGCAGTGTCCTCTGCTCCCCTCACAGCAATGTCCTCTGCCCCATGTCACATCAAGTCCGATCCTGATTCGGCTGCACCCTGCGCCCTGCCAGCTTACCTAGCTAGCTCCACTGCAAGTGAGGACTCACTCTCCGCTGACTCTGCCCACCCGCTCCGCCCCATGACGCTGCCCGCCGACCAGGTATCAGATAAGGCATCGGGAGCATTTGTGCGAGTACAGTACTCATGCAAATACTCGGTATCAGTCCTGATACTAATACTAGTATCGGTATCGGGACAACCCTAGCTATAATGTTTGTGTAAACCAATCATAATACACCTATTGGGATTTTTTTATCAAAAATATATAGCAGAATACATAGTGGCCTAAATATATGAAGAAATTTGATTTTTTTATTGGATGTTTTATAGCTAGATTAAAAAATATTGTTTTTTTTTTTTCAAAATTGTCGGTCTTTTTCTTTATAGCGCAAAAAACGCAGCGGTGATCAAATATCACCAAAAGAAAGCTCTATTTGTCAGGAAAAAAGGACATAAATTGTATTTGGGTGCCATATCGCAAAAAAAAAAAAATAAAAAAAAATCACAAAAAATGGCCTGGTCATGAAGAGGGGTAATCATAATATGTAAAAAAAAATTCTGATCCCTTCCCCAGAGTAGTACAGTGTTACTATGGTAACACTGTATTGCTCTGGTCACAGTGTGTTAGAAAACAAATTCGTAAAAAAAAAAAAAAAAAATGTAATAAAGAATTTTTTTCATTTATTTTTTTATATACTGTCACCAGTCAGTGTACCTGGTGGCCGCCACAATAGTTATATGGTAATGCTGTACTGCTCTGGTTACAGTATGTAAAAAAAAAAAATTGTGAACAAAATGTTTATTTTGAACTTCTTCATTTTCTAAATAATTGTGACAAAAAAAAAAAAAAATACAACTTAAAAAACCTCGCAATGCCTCTTACTAAATACTTTGGACTGTCTACTTTCCAAAAATGGGTCATTTGGGGGATATTTGTACTGTCCTGGAATTTTTGGGCCTCAAGGCACGTCAGGATTGATTAATTTTCAGATATATACCATAGTTTGTGGACTCTTTCCTACAGACTAAATATATACACCGATTTGGGTTATTTTCACCAAAGAAGTGTGTCAGAATACATTTATGAAGAAATATTATTTATTTTGCAAATTTTAATAACAGAAACAAGGAAAAACGTGTTTTTTTCACAATTTTCTCTTTTTTCAGAACATTTCTGTTTTTTTTTTTTCAATTTATTTAGCAAAAAAATGAAATAACACACAAAAAAAAGCTCTAATTGTGGGGGAAAAATTATAAAAATTTTACATGGTTACAGTGTTGTATGACCGCGCAATTGTCATTCAAAGTGTGACAGCGCTGAAAGCTGAAAATTGGCCTGGGCAGGAAGGGGGTGAAAGTGCCCGGTATTGAAGTGGTAATTATGCATCGGTTTAGAGAGGAAACTGTTTTATCTGTAGTAATAAATCTCTCTTTGCACTTTGCAAACTGTCACACTTGGCTGCCCAGGAATACAGACAAACAGGTCTGTACACTTGTCACAGAGACTTTTCTGAAGAAAAAAAAATTGAGGTCATGTACTGCAATAAAAACATTATCAGAAGTTCTCCTGAGAGGAACTAAGTGGAAAACTGTCAGGTAGGGACAATAGATCCCTATCCCTAAATGAAGAGACATCAGAATAGTGGGTTGAATAATCGTCATTAACACTGCAAGTATACTTACTTCATCTCCCGTTGATTGTCTTCAGCTGGTCGGAATTCAATGTGAGGGATGAAGGTCTTCTGTGTTGTCGTTATGGGCCCTGACCCTGCTAACCCAAGCTCCGTACTCCTGGTGTACTCATGGTCCATAGTGATGCTCTTGTGGCTTGCCAGTTTTGTATAGGGCACCTGTTGCACCATGGCTAAAATAAAGACTGCATCCGTTTGAGTGGCCGTGTCCACCAGGTGACTCTGCCTGTGGCAATCGCAAGAGCACCTCCTTTGCCTATAACGTTCGCCGTAGAGCTCCATGGCGAGGAATTCGTTCCTGGCCCTTCTGTTGTTCCTTCTCACCCACGGATCAAGCGTCTCATCAAAGATCGGAACCTCTTTGGGGAAAATGGTCGGCATGGAGTCTTCTTTGAGAGCCCTCCGGACACCTTTCATGGTGTAGCAGTCCTCTGTAAAGTGGGCGGAACACATCCGAAACTTGTCCGACCGTTTGTCCTCGAGGATCATCTTAGTAAAGTCTTTAACCATCTCCTCGTCCATGCCAGCTAGGCGTAGCCAGGCCTGCATCTGTGGAATCTTCCGTGGGAACGCGTGGAGACTGATATCTGGGTATGCTGTCTTCTGGCCCGTAGCGTGAGGACATGCCTTCACCACACACTTCGGCATATCTAAAATACAGGCATAAACTTTATAAAACTGCAGAAAAAACAACTTTCTCAAGCTCATAACAATTAAAACAATGAAATATACTCACTTGATGTGTCTATCAGAAGTGCCGCCTGCAGAAACTTCTTGCCCAGGTGCCTGCTGGTTCTGTAAGTAAATAAATCAAGCACAAATGTAATTTCTACCATAATGTGCTTAAAGAAATCATACATGTTAATTTCTCGAATAGAAGCCTTTTGGCTAATACTAGCCATCTTCCGTCTTAAATGCCAGCTCCCAATAGATACTCCGTTGGTCCCCATTAAGGAGCAACTTTTGGGAAGGTGACCATATCAGAAACACGGCCTGTGCACTGGGGCCCCAAACAACTTGCCTTTCACTTCTTTCAAGTCTGGTTACTTCACTGCCCATTGCTGTTGGAGGCAACCTTATCCCGGGAACCTTAAGCCCAGGGTGCTTTCAAACCTACCTGTACCTGCTACCCAATAGGAGCCATACAATTTGAACCCATGACACGGTCTCTCTCCCACATAATTTTAGTTCATTCCTCTTCCCAATAAATTGTAGGGCCAAAGGTATGTGGACACCTGACCATCACAACTATATGAATTTTTTGGACATCACATTCCAAAATCAGGTGCATAAAATCAAGCACATAGCTATGCAATCTCCAAGGAATAACAATGTCCTACAAAGACATTTTACAATGGTGGACTTCCAACCATGTATCAAGAGTTTTGTGATGTGAATGCCCTTTTTTGTTTCAGCATGACTTTGCCCATGTGCAAAACGCAAGATTCATCAAGACATGGTTTGACCAGTTTGGCGTGGAGGAACTTAGTTGGCCCACACAGAGTCCTGGCCTCAACCCTTCTCAACACCTTTGGGATAAATTTGAAGGTGGACTGCAAGGATGGCTGGATGGCACAAATTCCCACTCCAAAACCTCATAAAAAAGCCTTACCAGAGGAGTGGAGGCAGTAAGAGGAGCATAGGAAGGGCTAACTCCATAATGCCCATGGTTTTGGAATGGGATGTCCAACAAGCTCATAGTGGGGTGATGATCAGCTGTTTGCAGACTTTGGGTCAAATATCGTATCGGTACCAAGATTTTTATTCCTGTCGCTTCCAGATAGTTCTTGTGTCATCTTTTCTCCTCTTGTTCCCCAGGAGAAAATTCCCTATCTTGGTTCTTCTGTCCACTCCCAAACATTAGCTCCACCATCTTTGTTCCCACAATGATCTGACATTTTTTTTTTTCCCAGAGGAATCCTTGAAATAATTTTCAGGTCTTGGGGAACCCTTGCTAAAACATATTCACTGGAGTTTAGAGGTAAAAATTCCCATTACGTTGGTGGTCAGTGGTAAGAAAGTCCCTCCTTACAGTGGTGGTCAGAATACCACCCTCATAGACAGCTAAAAAAGACCATTGTGTTATGTAGCTGGCTCTGCCAAGACTTGACCCCAGAACTATACGCCATTAGACTGGAAGTCAATCAGCAACAGCTCAAGGAACCCATAGCAAACTCTGGAGGAACCCTTGAGTTCCACTGAACCTTGGTTGAAAATAGCTGTCTTAGAAGGTAATTCATCTTGGGCATACTAAACTGACCCAATTAACCTTCAAGCTCGAGGTGAGTTTGTGCGTCCTCCGAACTCCGACTTTTTTGTAATCCAATGACCTGTGGGCCAGGTCACATAAGCTTTGGGGCAGGGAATGACCTAACCTGCAGCTCATTGGAGCACAAATGATTTCGAAGTTTGGGTTAGAGATGATTTCGGAGGATGTCCAATCTAATATCCGCTACCACCAGGTCTTAGGACACAGCCGATTCCACAGGATGGAAACATTTTCTAAGGGGCGGAGGTTGTCCTGGAGGAACCCTTATGGATCGGTAGCAGTGCCTTGTCAAACTAACCAAGGATTTCAGGTCTGGGGGAACCCTTGCTAAAGCAAATTCATTGGAGTTTAGTGGTAAAAATTCCTATTACATTGGTGGTCAGTGGTATGAAAGCCCCCCATACAATGGTGGTCAGAGTAAAACCCTCACAGACAGCTAAAAACTCCATTGGTGCCATGCAGCTGGCTCTGCCAAGAAGACTTGTACCCAGAACTATGCAAACACCAACAAGTCATTCAGCCACTAGGGATGGGCTCAGGCGTGTTCAGATTGTAGTCCCAACCCACCTGAGCAATCCCGCCAGGAAGCCATCACCACTAACGATGAGCTCAGGCGTGTTTGCAAGTCCACGTGCTCGTGCCCGCCAGAAAGCTGACACTCCGCAGCATGACATTTCCCGATCCGCGGCTGCACAGATCGGGAAATGTCTCACTACCTGTTAATAGCGCTGCGGAGTGTCAGGTTCCTGGCGAGCACGTGGACTTGCGAACAAGCCTGAGCTCATCCTTAGTTACCACCCTCACAGAGAGCTTAAAAAGACCATTGGTGTCATGCAGCTGGCTCTGCCAAGAAGACTTGGCCCCAGAACTATGCAGACACCAGCAAATTGGAAGTCAATCGGCCACAACTCAAGGAACCCATAGCAACCTCTGAAGGAACCCTAGGGTTCCACAGAACCCTGGTTGAGAATGGCTGGCTTAGGAGGAAAGGCAATCATCTTGGGCATACTCAACTGACCAAACTAACCTACCAGCTAGAGGAGAGCTTGAAGCATCCTCTGAACTCTGGCATTTTTTGTACTCCAATGAGCTGTGGGCCAGATCAAGTGAGCTGGGGGGCAGGGAATGACCCAACTTGTAGCCCACTGGAGCCCAACAAAGTTTGGCGTTTGGGTTAGTGATAAGTTCGGAGGACCTCTCGGCTACCACCATGTCTTAGGACAAGCCAATCTCACGGGACGGAAACATTTTCTACGGGGGGGGGGGGAGGAGGTTTTGGGTTGTTTTGGGCTCGGTCCTTCGGAGCGTCGTTAGGACAAGGAGTCCAAAAACTCAGGGCGGGGGGTCTGTCTTACGCACTTCTCCATTTGCCAACAGTCTACATGCGTTTGGTAGAACATCCATTAAAATCTGTTCTGCGTGTGGCCTACTCTTCGCAAAAACTCCTCGCCAAGCTTTTGCATGCTGGGACATGTGGTTCCCCCCCGACCCCTATCGGTTAAGTTCCCTTTCCACTTATGTATGCAGCCCAGTTGAGTAGCTCTTGGCCCCTTCACAATCTCTGGGCCTTTGCCTTGGCATGGGTCACATGACCTGCTCAGAAGACAAGCAAAGCTCCACATCCCCCCCCAAAAAGTTCCTGTTTTCATCATTTCCGTTACCTCTCCCTTAGGGAAGGCCGGGGGTCACTGCCAAGTCTCCCGGGGGGCCACAGAGCAGCTCGTAGGGCGATCACGGCCACTTCCTGCTAGGGAAGGGGACTCTCCCGAACTATTCTGTGCCCCCGCGCGTTCCGTACCGCTTGCCCCAGGCTCTGCGTTTCACCGTGAAGCGCAAAAGCCGGAAGACCGTCTTTGGAACGCACAGCCGGCGCTGCGTTCCACCGTGAAACGCACAAGCCGGAAGTCCCTGTTTGGAACGCACAGAGGCTTTAAATAACCCGGAATTACAACATGTCGTTCCCTGAAGGGGCCTTCTGAGCGAAGAGTTAAGAGGAAGACTTGGGTAGGTCGGAATTCCGTTGCCTGGGTGATTGGAGCAAAGGGCAGATCCTAAGGCTGGTTCAACCTGCTCTTCTGGAATCTTTGTTCAACTCTGTACAGGGATGGGTGGGGGGTATCATTATCTCGTCGCGATAAACCATTACGGCTGAGGGCGACACCGCTGCGCTGAGCCTTAACCATCTGGGGACTACCATTGGGTGTATGGGGTCGTCTGCTTTCCTCCCACGTCGAAGAATTAACACCCATCAATGACCGGTCTCACGATATACAGCCTTCTAAACGTGTTTGTCCGAGAACTACAAAACACGTGCTTCTGCAATCACCTGGGGCTCCTCAACGTTGACCTGTGCTTTGCCCGTAGTCAGTAAGGCGACAGGTTCTCTTTATAGCAGGTGCAGCTGACCCATTCGTGATCATTTCCCGTGGAGTTGTCCAACCAATGTCTGTGCTTCCTGAAGGCGGAACTTTGGTTAAAGAGGATGGTGACATCAGAGTTTGGAATTTGGAAAGAACCTTGAAGTCCGTGTTGTAATTTCGTCTTTGGAGGAGACAGGACTTTGTATTTCCCACACCACATGAACGCTGCACGAGAATGCCTTACTTGCTAGGACTGGGCATACATGGCTGCCCCCTGTGTAGGTAAGTAGCTACGTCCTATCCATGGGAACAAGGATTGTAAATACAGTAGTTCCTCTTTAAGGGGATGACGTAACCCCTCCTACTGCTGACCCCTTAACACCAGAAGTGGTCTTGGGCGTCCTGATCATATGATAAATGATTGGCTGTCAGAGTGATCATGTGTTCAGGAGCAAATCCTCCTGGCTTGTCACGGTCAGGGGTCAGGTTTGGACACCAGTAGCTATTGCAGTTGAAAAGCTCCCACAGACCAGCAGCATAAATACACGAGAAGGTCCCCCTCGTAGATGGTGCAGAGTAACTGGTGTTCACCAGAGCTCCTGATGGTGGGGATGGGTTTTGTTGCACATTAGTACCAGGTCGCGGTCCCCCGGATTGCCCCAACAGAAGGTGAGCAAGCCGGGGTCCAGTAGTAGATATAGCAGGCTAGGGTTTAAGCAGAAGCCTAGTTGAGGGACAAGCCGAAGGTTGGTAACAAGTGGTTGCAGGTTGGGTTTAAGCAGAAGCGTAGTCGAGGAACAAGCCAAAGTCGGTAACGAGTGGTAGTGGAGATATGGATAGCAGCAGGACCGACAAGAGCAAGATATTGGCTGGAGTGAGCACAACAATCTGGCAAGCAGGAACTTCAAAGGCAGGAAGTTCATGGGAGGAGCAAAGGGTTCAATGTTCAATTAGATATAAGGTTCTAGGCAAGATCATTCACGGAATTGTCCAGGGCACTCTCCAACATCATGGATGGCTCAGCAAGAAGAGACCTCGCCAGACACAGCAGAGGTTGCAGGTTCAGACCCAAGTCCTGACACAGCTGTGGATTGACAAGGATGACAGTGCAGTCACAGTACTAGGGGTGCTGAGTAGGAATGAACTTGTGTTTGCTTCTTACCCAGAAGTCGGCTGTCATTTTTGGGCCAATAAGCTACAGGCTGGGGGTTCCCCCCCCCCCCGCAGCTGAGGAGCACAAAGGGGCAGGGTTGGTTGTGACATTGTTGACCTAATATGGCCACATAGTGAACCAAAACAAAAATAACCGATGCCGCTGGGTCCTCTTTTATGGGAAACCGCTAGGCGTGCAGGCAAGGATGGAGCTGGTCTCAGTTCCAAGTGTCAACATAAGAAGAAAGAAGGTTCTATGAGCCGCACATTTTGGGAAAAACCTTTGCTTAGGTGTATGACAGCCTCAGTCTGGGCTCCAGCCAGGCCACACACCCCAACACATTTTGCTCCGCCCCCGGAGCTTAGTAATGGGGATCATCCCCATGTATGTGGCCAGCGGAAACAGGTTTAAAGGGAACTGAAAGTGTTTTTTGTATATATATATGTGTATATATATATATATATATATATATATTTATATATTTATGGTCAGAAATAAAAAATGCAAAAATGCATGCAGTTCCATATTTGATTTCCCGCCAGCAGGGGGAGCTCTTGGTACCTTTTTTACATGGTTACTAGGCTAATCTTAACTGCTTTGCTGGGAAAAAAAAAACCTGCTCTGTACAGAGCAGCTGCAAAGTTGAAACTTTGATTACACAAACAACTGAATGAATTAGAGAAATAACTCCCTGACCAGGCTCCATACAGTTTTAACTAAAGAGAGATGGTCTGAAAGGAAACAGCTGCCGCTATGCTCAGAACTATAACCATGTCATGTTTGTACCCTGTATATATGTGTATTTAAGATTTTACAGAAATGGTAATTTTGCCAGTCCATCCATAGGGATGCTCCCCATGACTAAACTCCGGGGACAGAGCGAAACGCGTTGAAGGGGGTGTGCCCTAGGTGGAGCCCAGGCTGAGGGTGTCATACACTTAAGCTCAAGGTCTTGCAGAGATGTGCGGCTCATAGGAATTTCCTTCTACCCTTGTTAATAAGGCCACATAGCCATAATCGGGCAAGGTCTTTGTCCTAACCCAGACATGAGGCCTTACATTGATAAGCCATAACATCACCACCCACCATAACTCGCTGGGGCATGGACCCTAGTAGACCACTGAAGGTATGCTGTGATATCTTGCACCAAGCCATCAGCAGCAGATCTTTACAGTCCTGTAAGTTGGGAGGTGGGGCCTCCATGGATCGGACTTGTTTTTCCAGTACATCCTATAGATGCTCAATTGGATTGAGTTTTGGAGAATTTGGAGGCCAAGTTAACACCTCAAACTTGTTGTGTTCCTCAAACTATTCCTAATTTAATCAGACCAGGCCACCTTCTTCCATTGCTCTGTGGTCCAGTTCTGATGCTCATGTTCCCATTGTAGGGGCTTTTGGCTGTGGACACAGGTCAGCATGAGCACCTTGACTAGGGTTGCCACCTCATCCCTTGAAACCTGAACGCATACTAATTACACAGGTTCCGAGGCTAATTTAATGCAGATAAAGCACCGGGTGAGTTTAATTACCACCTTAATCAGCCACAGAACTGTGTAATTATTATATGTTCGGTTTTAAAGGGATGAGGTGGCAACCCTGACCCTGACCGGTCTACGGCTACACAGCCCCATACACCGCAAACTGCGATTCTCTGTGTGTTCTAAAAACGTTCTATCAGAACCAGCATTAACTTTCAGCAATTTGAGCTACAGCAGCTCTTCTATTTAATTGGACTACATAAAGGCCAGCCTTCCCTCCTCATGTGCATCCATGAGCCTTGGCTGCCCATCACCCCGTTGCTGGTTTTCCTTCCTTGGACCACTTTTGGTCGGTCCTGACCCCTGCAGACCAGGAACTTCCCAGAAGAGCTGCAGTTTTGGATACTTTGTAGAACCTCCTTTCACTGCAATTTCAGCTTCAAGTCTTTTTGGGGATGTCTCTACCAGATTTGCCCATCTAGAGAGTGACATTTTTGCCCATTCTTCTTTGCCAGATAGCTCAAGTTCTGTCAGATTGGATGGAGAGCAGCAATTTTCAAGTCTTGCCACAGATTCTCAATTGGATTTAAGTCTGGACTTTGACTGGGCTATTCGAACACATGAATATGCTTTGATGTAAACCATTCCATTGTAGCTCTGGCTGTATGTTTAGGGTCGTTGTCCTGCTGGAAGGTGAACCTCTGCCCCAGTCTCAAGTCTTTTGCAGACTCTAACAGGTTTTCTTCTAAGATTGCCCTGTATTTGGCTCCATCCATCTTCCCTTCAACTCTGACCAGCTTCCCTGTCCCTGCTGAAGAAAAGCATCTCCACAGCATGATGCTGCCACCACCATGTTTCACAGTGGGGATGGTGTGTTCAAGGTGATGTGCATGTGGGTTTTCTGCCACATAAATTTTGCTTTTAGGACAAAATTTGAATTTTGGTCTCATCTGAGCAGAGCACCTTCTTCCACATGTTTGCTGTGTCCCCCACATGGCTTCTCGCAAACTGCAAACAGGACTTCTTATGACTTTCTTTCAACAATGTCTTTCTTCTTGTCACTCTTCCATAAAGGCCAGATTTGTGGAGAGCACGACTAATAGTTGTCCTGTGGACAGATTCTCCCACCTGAGCTGTGGATCTCTGCAGCTCCTCCAGAGTTACCATGGACCTCTTGGCTGCTTCTCTAATTATTGCTCTCCTTGCCCGGCCGGTCAGTTTAGGTGGACGGCCATGTCTTGGTAGGTTTGCAGTTGTGCCATACTCTTTCTGTTTTCAGATGATGGATTGAACAGAGCTCCGTGAGATGTTCAAAGCTTGGGATATTTTTTATAACCTAACCCTGCTTTAAACTTCTCCACAACTTTATCCCTGACCTGTCCGGTGTGTATTTTGGCCTTCATGATGCTGTTTGTTCGCAAACATTCTCTAACAAACCTCTGAGGGCTTCACAGAACAGCTGTATTTATACTGAGATTAAATTACACGCAGGTGGACTCTATTTACTAATTAGGTGACTTCTGAAGGCAATTGGTTCCACTAGATTTTGGTTAGGGGTATCAGAGTAAAGGGGGCTGAATACAAATGCACACCACACTTTTCACATATTTATTTGTAAAAAATGTTGAAAACTATTTATCATTTTTCTTCAAATTCACAATTATGAGCCACTTTGTGTTGGTCTATCACATAAAATCCCAATAAAATACATTTACATTTTTGGCTGTAACATGACAAAATGTGAAAAAATTTCAAGGTATATGAATACTTTTTCAAGGCACTCTATAACTTAGCATGGTGTTAAAGCCCACCGCTGTGCTGCCATATATATTTTCATTCAGTAGAAACCGGTTAAAGGGATAGGACATTTTTTTTTTTCTTATTTACAGAGTCAGAGCAACGACTCCTTGACCAGGCTCCATACAGTTTCAATTAGGGAGAGATGTTCTGAAAGGAAACAGCTGCTGCCGTGCCTAGTCAACGTCTGCTATTTAGTGTGTGTTTAAGATTTTACATAAATAGTAATGATTTTAATTTTTGGAATGAAATAAAACAGATCCCAAACCATTGTCGATTCCCTTCAGAGACACCTCTCAAATGAGAAATGGGGGGGGGGGCGTTTACTGACCTTCTGAAAATGATACTCGCCTGGCTGTCTGATTCCCCTGCTTCCATAATTTGTGGTCTACAGTAAGGTCTCACTTACACTAGTGGCAAGTACGGACACGCCTCTGAAAAGAGATCTGTGGTTGGATTGCTTTTTAGAGGCATTTGGCAGACGGTGAGGAGGCCACCCGTTTCCACCCCCTAAATCCCGCACTACCATGCCCCAAGTTGCCTGTATTGCATGTGGTTGGAGAGCGGCCACATCCACTGGAATAGGTCGCCTTCGGTGGGCTGTGGTGACTGCAGAACGTGACGGAATTTCATTCCTGCTGCACCATGTGAACACCCATAGCTGTGTTGTCTTTGCAGCTTAAGAGGAATCAGATAAGGGGGGGGAGTAATAACTGGAACATTTCTTAGTAAAACAGCACATACTACACATATTACTCATTTTAGGCACACAGATAACCCTTTGATCGCCCCTAATGTTAACCCCGATTCCCAGCCAGTGGCATTAGTACAGTGACAGAAGAAGGGGGGCGGGAGGCTAACCTAGGTCATTGTAGCAGTGCCGCATCCTAATATACACGAACATTGGCTGTTCGCAAGTTCGCCGAACAGCGAACAATTTGGGGTGTTCCCGGCAAATTCGAATGCCGCGGAACACCCTTTAAAAGTCTATGGGAGAAATCAAAAGTGCTAATTTTAAAGGCTAATATGCAAGTTATTGTCATAAAAAGTGTTTGGGGACCCGGGTCCTGCCCCAGGGGACATGGATTAATGCAAAAAAAAGTTTTAAAAACGTCCGTTTTTTCGGGAGCAGTGATTTTAATAATGCTTAAAGTCAAACAATAAAAGTGTAATATTCCTTTAAATTTCGTACCTGGGGGGTGTCTATAGTATGCCTGTAAAGGGGCACATGTTTCCCGTGTTTAGAACAGTCTGACAGCAAAATGACATTTCAAAGGAAAAAAAGTCAATTAAAACTACTCGTGGCTATTAATGCATTGCCGGTCCGACAATACACATAGAAGTTCATTGATAAAAACGGCATAGGAATTCCCCACAGGGGAAACCCGAACCAAAATTTTAAAAAAATGACGTGGGGGTCCCCCTAAATTCCATACCACGCCCTTCAGGTCTGGTATGGATATAAAGAGGAAACCCTGCCAAAATTTAAAAAAAAAAAATGACGTGGGGGGTCCCCCTAAATTCCATACCAGGCCCTTCAGGTATGGATATTAAGGGGAACCCCACGCCAAAATTTAAAAAAAAAATGTCTGGGAGTCCCCCCAAAAATCCATACCAGACCCTTATCCGAGCACGCAACCCGGCAGGCCGCAGGAAAAGAGGGGAGGACGAGGAGAGAGCGCCCCCTCCCTCCTGAACCGTACCAGGCCACATGCCCTCAACATTGGGAGCGTGCTTTGGGGTAGCCCACCAAAACACCCTGTCCCCATGTTGATGAGGACAAGGGCCTCATCCCCACAACCCTGGCCGGTGGTTGTGGGGGTCTGCGGGCGGGGGGCTTATCGGAATCTGGAAGCCCCCTTTAACAAGGGGACCCCCAGATCCTGGCCCTCCCCCCTGTGTGAAATGGTAAGGGGGTACTTACCCCTACCATTTCACTAAAAAACTGTCAAAAATGTTAAAAATGACAAGACACAGTTTTTGACAATTCCTTTAATTAAATGCTTCTTCTTTCTTCTATCTTCCTTCATCTTCTTCTTCTTCTGGCTCTTCTGGTTCTTCCTCCAGGGTTCTTGTCCAGCATCTCCTCCACGGCGTCTTCTATCTTCTTCTCCTCTGGCCGCTCCGCACCCATGGCATGGGGGGAGGCTCCCGCTCTTCTCCATCTTCTTCATCTTCTTCTCTTCTTCATCTTCTTCTCTTCTTCCCCGGGCAGCTCCGCATCCATGCTGGCATGGTGGGAGGCTCCCGCTGTGTGACGCGTCTCCTCTCTCTTCTGACAGTTCTTAAATAAGGGGGGAGCTACCCCAAAGCACCCTCTCAATGTTGAGGGCATGTGGCCTGGTATGGTTCAGGAGGGGGGGCGCTCTCTCGTCCCCCCCTTTTTTCCTGCAGCCTGCCAGGTTGCGTGCTCGGATAAGGGTCGGACAAACGCTGTTTGTTTTTTTTAATTTTGACGCGGGGTTCCCCTTAAAATCCATACCAGACCTGAAGGGTCTGGTATGGAATTTAGGGGGACCCCCACGTCATTTTTTTTTTTTTTAATTTTGGCCGGGGTTCCCCTTAATATTCATACCAGACCTGAAGGGCCTGGTATGGAATTTAGGGGGACCCCCCATGTCATTTTTTTTTAAACTTTGGTTCGGGGTTCCCCTGTGGGGAAATCACATGCCGTTTTTATCAATGAACTTTTATGTGTATTGTCGGACCGGCAATGCAATAGCCACGAGTAGTTTTAAATGACTTTTTTTCCTTTGAAATGTCATTTTGCTGTCAGACTGTTCTAAACACGGGAAACATGCGCCCCTTTACAGGCATACTATAGACACCCCCCAGCTACGAAATTTAAAGGGATATTACACTTTTATTGTTTGACTTTAAGCATTATTAAAATCACTGCTCCTGAAAAAATGGCCGTTTTTAAAACTTTTATTTGCATTGATCCATGTCCCCTGGGGCAGGACCCAGGTCCCCAAACACTTTTTATGACAATAACTTGCATATAAGCCTTTAAAATTAGCACTTTTGATTATTCATGTTCGTGTCCCATAGACTTTAATGGTGTTCCAACAAACTTTTTTTCTGTTCGCATGTTCTGGTGAGAACCGAACAGGGGGGTGTTCAGCTCATCCCTATACAAGATATAGATAAAGAATAAGGGTTCCCCTAGGCGGACTTTATAGGCACTGATATTTAAGCTTGATTGGAAATATATCAAAATGTGCAACATTATAATAGTATACAACTTTTATTAGGAGATAATATTAAAAACAATACAACGAAACATAGAAGAATCTAGGTAGTTCATTTATGTCATCATACAAAAATAAGTATATAAAAACTAATGAAACAATGAAACAAAGGGGGAACTCTTCTCACACCCAACACGTTTCGGGGTAAAGTATATTCCTTTTTCAGGGGTGTGGAGAGAAAGAGAAGAGAGTGATTTTTCTAAAGTGCAAAAACATAAGGTTAATGGATTTGTCATATCGTCTAAGTACATAGTGCTGTATATTAAAGTGGTCTAGTTATAGCACTTATATAATATGAGATGGTTGTTCACACTGTTTCGTTGTTTCACATTAAAAGCCTAGAACCAATGTAGCACCGGATATTGATACTGGTAGATTTGTAGTTAGTACAGTGACAGTGCATATTTTTAGCATTAATTATATCAGTGTCAGTCCCCCCCCCCCCAGCGTCAGTTAGTGTCAGATTGCCCACCACACTATCACAGTTCCACTATAAGTTACTGATCGCCGCCATTACTAGTATTAACCGCTTCCTGACCAGAGGGTTTTTTGCGATTCGACACTGCGTCACTTTAACTGACAATTTAACGTGCGACGTGTCTCCCAAACAAAATTTGACATCCTTTTTCCCCCACAAATAGAGCTTTCTTTTGGTGGTATTTGATCATCTCAGCGATTTTTATTTTTTTTCGCTATAAACAAAATAAGAGCGACAATTTTGAAAAAAACGCATTATTTTTTACATTTTGCTATAATATCCCCCAAAAATATATAAAAAAACATTTTTTTTCCTCAGTTTAGGCCGATCGTATTCTTCTACATATTTTTGGTAAAAAAAAAAAAAAAAAAAATCGCAATAAGCGTTTATTGATTTTTTTGCGCAAAAGTTATAGCGTTTACAAAATGGGAGATAGTTTTATGGCATTTTTATTAATTTTTTTTTTTTTTTTTACTAGTAATGGCGGTGATCAGCGATTTTTATTGTGACTGCGACATTATGGCGGACATGTCGGACATTTTTGACACATATTTGGGACTATTGTCATTTATGCAGCAATCAGTGCTATAAAAATGCACTGATTCCTGTATAAATGACACTGACAGTGAAGGGGTTAACCACTAGGGGGCAGGGAGGGGTTAAATCAGTACTAGGGAGTGATTACTAACTGTAGGGGGATGGGCTAGCAGTGTCATTACTCTGATCACAGCTCCCGATGACAGGGAGCAGAGATCCAGTGACAATTGTCACTAGGCAGAACGGGGGGGAGATGCTGTTTACATCAGCATCTCCCCATTCGTCCTCTCCGTGAGGCGATCGCGGGTATCCCCGCGGCGATCGAGTCCACGGGACCCGCGACCCGACTCACGGAGCTCCCGGCCGGCGCCCTCGCAATGGCACGGCGGGGAATTCAAACGGACATACCTGTAAGTCCATTTGCCCAGCCGTGCCATCCTGCCGACGTACATCGGAGTGTGCCGGTCGGGAAGGGGTTAAAAAAAAAAATTCCAATATATATCCCATAGTTTGTAGACGCTATAACTTTCATGTAAACCAATCAATATACGCTTGTTGGAATTTGTTTTTACCAAAAATATGTAGCAGAATACATTTTGGTCTAAATGTATGAAGAAATTTGTTTTTTGATTTTTTTTTTTTTGGATATGTTTTATATCAGAAAGTAGAAAATATTGTGTTTTTTTTTAATTTACATTTTTTTTCCATGTATATAATAAAAAAAAATAAAAACACAGTGTTGATCAGATTCCACCAAAAGAAAGCTCTATTTGTGGGGGAAAAATTATATACATTTAATTTATGTACAGCGTTGCATGACCGCGCAATTGTCAGTTAAAGTGAGGCAGTATCGCTAAAAAATGGCCTGGCCATGAAGGGGGGCAAAGGTCAAGGGTTGGGCTTGGACCCTCAGTTCCAGTAAAGGTGACGGTCAAGTGGTTAAAAACATCTAAAGGTAAAGGCAGCATACATAGTGGCCTAAATGTATGAAGAAACTTTTTTTTTTTTTTTTTACGTTTTTATTGGATATGTTTTATATCAGAAAGTAGAAAATATTGTGTTTTTTTATGGTTCTTTTTTGCTTACTGTGAAAGGAAAGAAGTGTTTGATCTCCTGTTGATTTTGTAGGTTTGCCCACTGACAAAAACATGATCAGTCTATAATTTTAATGGTCGGTTTATTTTACCAGTGAGAGACAAAATAACAACAAAAATATCCAGAAAAACACATTTCAAAAAAGTTATAAATTTATTTACATTTTAATGAGTAAAATTTTTTACACCCCTTTGCAAAACATGACTTACCCTGTTTTCCCGAAAATAAGCCCTACTCTGAAAAGAAGACCTACAAGGACTTTAACTATGGCTTATTTGGGGGGTAGGGCTTATATTGCAGCCATCACCGACAATCACGCTAGGTCTTATTTTTGGGGAAACAGGGTAGTACTTGGTGGCCAAACCCTTGTTGGCAATCACAGAGGTCAGACGTTTCTTGTAGTTGGCCACCAGGTTTCCACACATCTCAGGAGGGATATTGTCCCACTCCTCTTTGCAGATCCTCTCCAAATCATTAAGGTTTTTTTGAGGCTGACGTTTGGTAACTCGAACCTTCAGCTCCCTCCACAAATTTTCTATGGGATTAAGGTCTGGAGACTTTCTTTGTTGCCTTGGCCATGTGTTTTGGCTCATTGTCATACTGGAATACCCATCCACAACCCATTTTCAATGCCCTGGCATTGAAAATGGAGGTTCTCGCTCCAAGATTTGATGGTACATGGCCCCGTCCATCGTTCCTTTGATGCGGTGAAATTGTCCTGTCTCCTTAGCAGAAAAACACCCTCAAAGCATAATTTTTCCACCTCCATTTTTAACGGAGGGGATGGTGTTCTTGCGGGTCATAGGCAGCATTCCTCCTCCTCCAAACACGGTGAGTTGAGTTGATGCCAAAGAGCTTGATCTTGGTCGCATCTGACCACAACACTTTCCCTCAGTTCTTCTCTAAATCATTCAGATGTTCATTAGCAAACTTCAGACGGGCCTGTACATGTGCTTTTTTTTGAGGGCGCTTGTGGGTGCTGCAGGATTTCAGTCCCTCACGGCGTAGTGTATTACCATTTATTTTGTTGGTGACTATGGTCCCAGCTGCCTTGAGATCATTGACAAGATTCTCCTGTGTAGTTCTGGGCTGAGTCCTCACCGTTCTCATGATCATTGAAACTTCACAAGGTGAGAACTTGCATGGAGCCCCAGACCGAGGGAGATTGACAGTTATTTTGTGTTCCTTCTATTTGAGAAAAATCTCACCAACTGTTGTCACCCTCTCTCCAAGCTGTTGGCGATGGTCTTGTTGCTCATTCCAGCCTTGTGTAGGTCTACAATCTTTTCCCTGACATCCTTGGACAGCTCTTTGGTCTTGGCCATGGTGGAGAGATTGGAATCTGATTGCTTTTATGGACAGGTGTCTTATATAGGTAACAAGCTGAGATTCGGAGCACTCGCTTTAAGTGAGTGCTCCGAATCTCATCTCATCTGTATAGAAGACACCTGGGAGCCAGAAATCTTGCTAATTGAGAGGTGATCAAATACTTATTTCACTCATTAAAATGCAAATCAATTTATCATTTTTTTGAAATGCGTTTTTCTGGATATTTTTGTTGTTCTGTCTCTCACTGTTAAAATAAACCGACCTGAAGTGGTTAAAATTTGAGCCTACGCTACTTTTTGCATTAGGCAGAATAAGCTTCTCAAAACACACTGGATTGCGTAAAAAAATTCCGAGCGTGCTTGGACACACCTTGGTGTGAACAAGCCCTCAATTGTCACGGGCTTGTTCTGATTCGGAGGTATGGATGGTGGACACAGCCAAGTCAATTGAGAATTTCTCAGTTGGAGGCGAGCAACGGCCTCTCCCATGTTCAGGTGTACTTCGAACTTTATACCTGCTTAAAGCAGAAATGTTAAGGCGCGGGTGGCTGTAGGGTGTGGAAACTTGTTTGTCTACATCGCGGGGAAAGGTGCGGCGGCGATACGAGAGTCCGCTGATCCCGGTGTTATCTGTCTCAACGTTGTGCTTTGCGGGTCATTTGTCTACAGGTCTAACTAATATACCGGGATCTCAGATCAGACTAGAGCCAGAGGATGTGCACACGATCAATCCTGGTTACCCATAGTCAGGTAGATGTTTAGGGATCTGTAAATAGATCAGACTAAGGTCTCATGTACACCGCTGCTGGTAAACGGACGTTCAGAGGCAGTTGGATGCTTTTTTCGGCCGCCCCTGAACTCATCCAATGTTATCTTATGTGTACATGTGGTTTGTTTAATGTCGTTTTTAGGCGTTTAGAGGCTTTTCTTTGAAGGCAAAAAAATGAGTTCAGACGCCGAAGTTTCAGACGGTAAACGCGGTACCGGCGTTTAGCCGCGTTTTCGCTTAGAAACGTTTTTAAAGGTGCCCTATTTTTTTTTCTTACATTACAAAACTTAAAAATGATAGCAAATGATGAAAAACCACTAAAAAAAAAAAAAATTAAAATCTTGTAATTGCTTGCTATGCGTCAGACCATTTATATACCCCTAATGAGCCCATGATCCAATCCAATACACCACTAGCATTGCTGTTAGCCAAAGCCTAATTGGAATTTGACCTATATGTTGTTAGTTTTCAACCAAGATGACCCAACCATTGAGCTTCATCCCCAACTTGATCAAACATAGTTGCATGAAATTTAATATCTGGCTTTTTTAATTGCTTAATTCCCTCACGTTAAATTCTAGGTAGCTTCGACAATGATTAGGGTTAGGGTTTCCCCTTTAACAACACGTTACAAGAACACGTTTAGGGTTATGGTAAGGGTTGTGGTTTCCCGGTTAGGGTTTCCCATTAGGGTTAGGGGGTTATGGTTAGGGTTTTCCCCTTGAAGAACAAGAACAAGTTTAGGGTTATGGTTTCTTGTTAGGGTTTCCAGTTGGGGTTAGGGTTTCCCATTAGGGTTAGGGGGTTATGGTTAGGGTTTTCCCCTTGAAGAACAAGGTTAGGGTTAGGGTTTCCAGTTAGGGTTAGGATTAGGGTTTCCCATTAGGGTTAGGGGGTAATGGTTAGGGTTAGGGTTTTCCCTTGAAGAACAAGTTAGGGTTAGGGTTTCCTATTAGCATTAGGGGGTTGTGGTTAGAGTTTTCCTCTTGAAGAACAAGTTTAAGGTTAGGGTTTAGGGTTAGGGCTTCCAGTTAGGGTTAGGTTTAGGGTTTCCCATTAGGGTTAGGGGGTTATGGTTAGAGTTTTCCCCTTGAAGAACAAGTTAGGGTTAGGGTTTCCTATTAGGGTTAGGGGGTTATGGTTAGGGTTTTCCCCTTGAAGAACAAGTTTAGGGTTTCCAGTTAGAGTTTCTGGTCCTCGCACGCAATTTCCGACGTCTTTCCAGCCTCATCAACAGCAACGTCAGGAGCGATTCCTCACATATGCTCTTTATGGGATCCATGGTAAAAGCACCGAAATTGAGGTAGATACAAGTACACTGCTGCTCTCTCAGCTGCTGATACTCACTTTGGTCTCACAGAATGGCTAAAAATAGTTAAATAATACTGTTTTTTGGGCTTTGGGAGGGTCCTATGATGTTATCTTAAATAAACGCACCTAGACGCAAACGTGGCTAAACGCGGCTAAACAGGCATTTTTAAACGTCGGTTTCAAGCTGTCAAAAAAAATCGTTCAGAGGAGGTTACCTCAGCGTCCTGTATACATTAAGCCTAAAGACTCGGTCTGTGCACACAATTGCTGTTTACCCAGAGATAGGTAGATATTTAGGAATCTGGAATTATAATGGGATCTCAGATCGGACTAGAGCCCTGGACTGTGTACACGATCGCTCTGTTTACCCATAGACAGATAAACACACTATATTACCAAAAGTATTGGGGACATCTGATTTTACACTCACATGAACTTTAATGGCATTCCAGTCTTAGTCCGTAGGGTTCAATATTGAGTTGGTCCACCCTTTGCAGCTATAACAGCTTCAACTCTTCTGGGAAGGCCGTCCACAAGGTTTAGGAGTGTGTCTATGGCAATGTTTGACCATTCTTCCAGAAGCGCATTTGTGAGGTCAGGCACTGATGTTGGACGAGAAGGCCTGGCTCGCAGTCTCCGTTCGAATTCATCCCAAAGATGTTCTATCGGGTTGAGGTAAGGACTCAAGTTCTTCCACACCAAACTTGCTCATCCATGTCTTTATGGACCTTGCTTTGTGCACTGGTGCGCAGTCATGTTGGAACATTGCTGATGGTCTTGTAGCCCATTCCAGCCTTGTGCAGGTCTACAATCTTGTCCCGGACGTCCTTTGACATCTCTTTGGTCTTGCCCATGATGGTGAGGTTTGAATGAGATTCTGTGGACAGGTGTCTTTTATACACATAACGAGTTATCGTTAGGGGCACCTTCTTAAATTGACAGAACTAATCTGTGTACCACATGAGCACTTACTGTAGCCAGACAGTGGGAGCCAGAATTATTGTTGGTTGGTAGGAGATCAAATATTTATTTTTTGTGTTTTTTTTTCTGGATTTTTGGTTGATATTCTGTCTCTCATCTAAAATGCACCTATAATAAAAATGATAGACCCTTCATTTCTTTGTAAGTGGGCAAACTTACACAATCTGCAGGGGATCAAATAATTAATTTCCCCACTGCATATCGGGGGCTGAGATCAGACTAGAGACCGAGCCTGTGCACACAATCGCTATGTCTACCCCTAGACAGGCAGAGGGTTAAACTGGCCATACACTAGTAGACTTGTGTTAAAAATGTGTTGTTTTAGGAACATTCATTTGTTCTTTGTAATCGATGGTGGAGGTCAAATCGATGTTCTAATAGCGTATGCCCTAAAGGTACTACACAGGAATGTGCAAAAAATAGTGCGCTGCTCGTACGCCCTAACTAGTCCTAAAAATGTTCCCTCCCTCCTCCTCCTACCTATCCTGCTTAAAAAAAAAATCAGAATACTTGTCTTTTCCCATCCAGTCACAGTTCCGACTCCCCTGTATCACAGAGCACTCAACAATGCCTACAAATTGTAGAAACGACTGGGAATTCCAGGAGCCATATTGTCACCCATAGGCTCCCATGGCCCTGCTGCTCCCTCCTCTCCCCTGCAGCCACCGCTTGCTGAGACAGGGATGCCAGAGGTGTAGGATCACATGACTGGATCGATCTTTAAAGAAAAGGGTAAGTACACTGTTTGTTTGTTTTTTGTTTTTTTTTCACAGGGTAGGCAGGATAAGTAGGAGGTGGGGGGGGGTGGATTTTTAAGAATAGATAGTGTCCACTTTAAAAGCTAATGAAATGTTGACGTCCTTTCAAAGGCGATGAAACATGTACCCGCTCTCTATGCATAGCGCACTCCTGAACCCCGCGATCTGTACTTGCCACACCCCAGAACCCCACACTCTGTACTTCTCGCACGTCTGAGCACTCTACTCTGTACTTATCACACGCCTGAACCCCACACTATGTACTTAGTGCACGCCTGAACCCCGCACTCTGTACTTCTCGCACGTCTGAGCACTCTACTCTGTACTTATCACACGCCTGAACCCCTCACTCTGTACGTAGTGCACGCCTGAACCCCGCTCTCTGTATTTAGCACATGCCTGAACCCCGCACTCTGTACTTAGTGTACACCTGAACACGGCACTGTGTACGTAGCGCACGCCTAAACCCCACACTCTGTACTTGGTGCACGCCTGAACCCTGCACTCTGTTCCTAGCACATGCCTGAACCATGCACTCTGTACCCAGCACACACCTGAACCCTGCACTCTGTACCTAGCACACGCCTGGATCCAGCACTCTGTACTTAGCGCACGCCTGGATCCAGGACTCTTTACGTAGCGCACCCCTGAACTCGCCGCACGCCTGAACCCCTCACTCTCTACTTATCGCACGTCTGAATCTTCTACTCTGTACTTATCACACGCCTGAACCCTTCACTCTGTACTTAGCGCACGTCTGAACCCTCTACACTGTACTTATTACACGCCTAAACCCCGCACTCTGTACTTAGCGCACACCTGAACCCCGCACTCTGTTCTTAGCGCATGCCTAAACCCTGCACTCTGTACTTAGCGCACGCCTGAACTCTGTACTTGGTGTACACCTGAACCCTGCACTCTGTACCTAGCGCACGCCTGAACCCTGTACTTAGCACACGCCTGAATCCTGCACTCTGTACTTGGTGTACACCTGAACACCGCACTCGGTATGTAGCAAACGCCTGAACCCAGTACTCTATACTTAGCGCACGCCTAAACCCTGCACTCTGTACTCAGCACACGCTTGAACCCCACACTCTGTTCTTAGCGCATGCCTAAACCCTGCACTCTGTACTTAGCGCACGCCTGAACTCTGTACTTGGTGTACACCTGAACCCTGCACTCTGTACCTAGCGCATGCCTGAACTCTGTACTTGGTGTACACCTGAACCCTGCACTCTGTACCTAGCGCACGCCTGAACCCTGTACTGGGCACACGCCTGAACCCTGTACTTAGCACACGCCTGAATCCTGCACTCTGTACTTGGTGTACACCCGAACACCGCACTCGGTATGTAGCAAACGCCTGAACCCAGTACTCTATACTTAGCGCACGCCTGAACCCTGCACTCTGTACTCAGCACACACCTGAACACCGCACTCTGTACTTCGTGCATGCCTGAACCCTGCACTCTGTTCTTAGCGCATGCCTAAACCCTGCACTCTGTACTTAGCGCACGCCTGAACTCTGTACTTGGTGTACACCTGAACCCTGCACTCTGTACCTAGCGCATGCCTGAACTCTGTACTTGGTGTACACCTGAACCCTGCACTCTGTACCTAGCGCACGCCTGAACCCTGTACTTAGCACACGCCTGAATCCTGCACTCTGTACTTGGTGTACACCTGAACACCGCACTCGGTATGTAGCAAACGCCTGAACCCAGTACTCTATACTTAGCGCACGCCTGAACCCTGCACTCTGTACTCAGCACACGCTTGAACCCCACACTCTGTTCTTAGCGCATGCCTAAACCCTGCACTCTGTACTTAGCGCACGCCTGAACTCTGTACTTGGTGTACACCTGAACCCTGCACTCTGTACCTAGCGCATGCCTGAACTCTGTACTTGGTGTACACCTGAACCCTGCACTCTGTACCTAGCGCACGCCTGAACCCTGTACTTAGCACACGCCTAAATCCTGCACTCTGTACTTGGTGTACACCTGAACACCGCACTCGGTATGTAGCAAACGCCTGAACCCAGTACTATATACTTAGCGCACGCCTGAACCCTGCACTCTGTACTCAGCACACACCTGAACACCGCACTCTGTACTTAGTGCATGCCTGAACCCTGCACTCTGTACTTGCCACACGCCTGAATCCCACACTCCCTACTTATCGCACGTCTGAACCTTCTACTCTGTACTTATCACACGCCTGAACCCCACACTCTCTACTTATCGCACGTCTGAATCCTCTACTCTGTACTTATCACATGCCTGAACTCCTCACTCTGTACTTGGCGCACGTCTGAACCCTCTACTCTGTACTTATTACACGCCTAAACCCCGCACTCTGTACTTAGCGCACACCTGAACTCCACACTCTGTTCTTAGCGCATGCCTAAACCCCGAACTCTGTACTTAGCGCACGCCTGAACTCTGTACTTGGTGTACACCTGAACCCAGCACTCTCTACCTAGCGCACGCCTGAACCCTGTACTTAGCACACACCTGAATCCTGCACTCTGTACTTAGTGTACACCTGAACACCGCACTCGGTATGTAGCGCACGCCTGAACCCCGTACTCTATACTTAGCACACGCCTGAACCCTGAACTCTGTGCTTAGAGCACGCCTGAACACTGCACTCTGCATGTAGCGCATGCATGGATCCAGCACTCTTTACATAGCGCAGGCTTGAACCCCGCCCTCTGTACTTGGCGCACGCCTGAACCCCACACTCTGTATTTAGCGCACGCCTGAACCCCTCACTCTGTTCTTAGCACATACAAAAAAAGGGTCACTGCCCCCACCTATAACTGGTCTTCACAGCAAGGAGCACTGGAAGGGCAAACACATGTAAAATAAAACCAAAGAATTTCCAAGCTCAACTTACCAACCAGCCTGCAACCAACCGAATTAACCCGCCTAACAGTTTGCGTTAAAAACAGGGGTTTAGTTGCACACATTTGCAAATACATGCATAAGCTGCAGGCCACGGCAAGGCACCCTGTATCCTGCAGACCCCAACTCTAACTTTGAAGAGTCTCCACAGTGGGAACACATGTATTCTAATGGATAGATGAAGGGCAGATGACTGGAGGGAGCCCAACCTCCCTTAAAGGCGCAGGAGCACACTGAACACCCAGCACATTGCACAATGGCAGCAAAGGTGTCAGTGCGTTGCCTGACCAATATGTCAACAATACAAAAAAAGGGTCACTGCCCCCACCTATAACTGGTCTTCACAGCAAGGAGCACTGGAAGGGCAAACACAACATCAATCATCTATCCATCTCCATCTATCCATTAGAATACATGTGCTCCCACTGTGGAGACTCTTCAAAGTTAGAGTTGGGGTCTGCAGGATACAGGGTGCCTTGCCATGGCCTGCAGCTTATGCATTTTTTTGCAAATGTGTGCAACTAAACCCCTGTTTTTAAGGCAAACTGTTAGGCAGGTTAATTCGGTTGGTCGCAGGCTGGTTGGTAAGTTGAGCTTGGAAATTCTTTGGTTTTATTTTACCTGTACTTAGCACATGCCTGAACCCCTCACTCTGTATGTAGCATACTCCTGAACCCCGCACTCTACTTTACCGCAAGCCTGCATCCAGCAATCTTTACATAGCATACTCCTGAACCCCTCATTCTGTATGTAGCCCACGCCTGAACCCTGCGCTCTCTGTGCGTAGTGCACTCCTGAACCCTGCGCTTTGTGCGTAGTGCACTCCTGAACCCTGCACTCTGTGCGCAGTGCACTCCTGAACCCTGCGCTCTGTGCGTAGTGCACTGCTGAACCCTGCGCTTTGTGCGTAGTGCACTGCTGAACCCTGCGCTTTGTGCGTAGTGCACTGCTGAACCCTGCGCTTTGTGTGTAGTGCACTCCTGAACCCTGCGCTCTGTGCATAGTGCACTCCTGAGCCCTGCGCTCTGTGCGTAGTGCACTCCTGAGCCCTGCGCTCTGTGCGTAGTGCACTCCTGAGCCCTGCACTCTGTGCGTAGTGCACTCCTGCACTCCTGAACCCTGTGCTCTGCAGCACACTCCTGAACACCATGCTCTGTATGTAACGCACTCCTAAACCCTGCACTCTGTACATAATGCATGCATAGACCACGCATTCTGTATATAGCACACTCCTGAACCCCTCACTCCATATGTAGCACACTCCTGATAATAACTAAATTATACCAGAATTGGGTCACTAATAAAGGAAAATTAAGTCCTGAGTATTAATTGGCTCCAGTTTCCAAGATACAGCTTCAGGTCAAAATTGCAATGAAAATAATTCTAAATTACGAGGGGGATGTGCGATTTTGCTCCATAACTTTTCTGCAAATCTTTAGAAATGGATCTTTTTATTGATACCAATAATATAACTTTCCAGTCATTTATTGCTTTTTGGTGTAATATTTTCATGCTCCCTCCACACCATTGGGACTGCGAAAGGCATGGACTTGTTCTTCTTGTTTAGCCAATGACGCAGATAAGTTGCACATGTAATGCAACAATAACGAGGGGCCCAACTCTTCTCCTGATCCCTGATTGCACCCAAAATATAGGTGGTATGCCTTTTTTACCACTGCCACTGTGCATCATCGTACACTTTTGAGATCCAAATGTATCCTCGCCACAAATGTAGCAGAAGTTATCTGCGCTGTGTACACAGTTTCGGGTAGTGGCGGCCCGTCCATTAGGGGCACCCAGGCGCTGCCCTATCTTTCCACGCCACCCTCTATATGAATAGATAGAGCTTATGCTATGAAGACCATGAGCCCACCCAGGTGTTACAACAGCGGATTAATACTCGCTATTGAAACACTGATCCTCAATCAGGTGAATCAGGAGGAGATCTGAGACCCGTTTTCCGATTGGCCAAAAAGAGAAGAGACCCAATTGGCCACCGAGGAGGAGGGAAACGGAAGCCGCCGCAACGCCCGTGGAGTGCAGGGGAAGGGGAAGCCGCCGAGCAAGGGAAGCCACCGGTAAAGCCCGAGAGAAGCGCTGTCCACCATAGATGGGGTAAGTGCTCCAGACCCAAGCGACCGATTGGAGGTTGGGGGGGGGGGGACTGGTACTGTTTGCCACCCCCCAAAAAAAATTACCACTGGTTTCGGAACCTTTTGGCTTCTGCAGGAGAATTTTATGCAACTGTTCCTTGGAAATGTTAGGCAATGACACTTTCATAAGCCACCAGATGTAACTGTATGATGCTTAGATCCGACCGAGACAAATGTACCTTTCAACAAAAGAACAATGAAGTTTCCTGAGAATTGCGCTTGACCACACTAATGTTGAAACTGCTGCAGCAGTGTATTCCTTTAATACTAGGATCTCGTGAATATTATAAAGTATCCATGGTGTGCTGTCTTTAATAGCACACACTAATCAAACCACAAATATTTACAGCATTTAATGATAAAAATTTCAAATTAATATCGCACTGTGATTCAAAAACCTTTGATCCACTACCCTTTAGTGTTCAAAGTTGAGGGACATACAGAAATAAGTAACATGTGATTATAAGTTAAAGTGCAAACCACATTTAAGATGAACAATGCAATATTCATATGCACTATATTACCAAAAGTATTTCGTAATAGTATAACCAAAAGTATTGGGACACCTGCCTTTACACGCACATGAACTTTAATGGCATCCCCAGTCTGTAGGGTTCAATATTGGGTTGGCCCACCCTTTGCAGCTAATAACAGCTTCACCTCTTCTGGGAAGGCTGTCCGCAAGGTTTAGGAGTGTGTCTATGGGAATGTTTTGACCATTCTTCCAGAAGAGCATTTGTGAGGTCAGGCACTGATGTTGGATAAGAAGGCCTGGCTCATCGTCTGTGCTCAAATTCATCCCAAAGGTGTTCTATGGAGTTCAGGACTCTATGCAGGCCAGTCAAGTTCCTCCACCCCAAACTCGCTCATCCATGTCTTTATGGACCTTGCTTTGTGCACTGGTGTGCAGTCATGTTGGAACAGGAAGGGGCCATCCCCAAACTGTTCCCACAAAGTTGGGAGCGTGTTGGAACATTGCTGATGGTCTTGTAGCCCATTCCAGCCTTGTGCAGGTCTACAATCTTGTCCCGGACATCCTTTGACATCTCTTTGGTCTTGCCCATGATGGTGAGGTTTGAATGAGATTCTGTGGACAGGTGTCTTTTATACACATAATAAGTCATGGTTAGGAGCACTTTCTTAAATTGACAGGACTAATCTGTGTACTGTTGAATGAACTGTTTTCACAAAGTTGGGAGCATGAAATTGTCCAAAATGTCTTGGTATGTTGACGCCTTAATGCCCCGTACACGCGGTCGGATTTTCTTACGGAAAATCTTTGATGGGAGCTTGTTGTTGGAAATTCCGACCGTGTGTGGGCTCCATGGGATATTTTCCATCGGAATTTCCGTCCACACAAAATTTGAGATCTGGAAATTTTCCGACAACAAAATCCGTTGCCATAAATTCCGATCGTGTGTACACAATTCTGACGCACAAAGTTCCACGCATGCTCGGAATCAAGCAGAAGAGCCGCACTGGCTATGGAACGTAATTTTTCTCTGCTCGTCGTACGTGTTGTACGTCACCGCGTTCTTGACGTTCGGAATTCCGACAAGATTTGTGTGACCGTGTGTACCCTATGCAAGACAAGTTTGAGCCAACATCCGTTGAAAAAAATCCATGGATTTTGTTGTCGGAAAATCCTTTGTGTGTACAGGGCATAGGGGTTCCCTTCACTGGAACTAAGGGGCCAAGTCCAACCCCTGAAAGACAACCCCACACCATAATCCCCCCTCCACCAAATGATCTGGACCAGTGCACAAAGCAAGGTCCATAAAGACGTGGATGAATGATAGTCACCTACACACTAACCAGAGTAGTCTGTTTTTATTTCCCTTCCTTTTTAATTTTTTTTTTCTCCTCCCTCAATTGTGTTTTATACCTTTTTGTATTGAAAATATTAAAACTCAGTAAAAATTGTCAATTATAGAAAAAAAAAAAAAGACATGGATGAGCGAGTTTGGGGTGGAGGAACTTGACTGTCCTGACCTCAACCCAATACAACACCTTTGGGATGAATTAGAGCGGAGACTACGAGGCAGGCCTTCTCGTCCAACATCAGTGCCTGACCTCACAAATGCGCTTCTGGAAGAATGGTCAAACCTTCCCATAGACACACTCCTAAACCTTGTGGACAGCCTTCCCAGAAGAGTTGAAGCTGTTATAGCTACAAAGGGTGGGCCAACGCAATATTAAACCCTACGGACTAAGACTGGGATGTCATTAAAGTTCATGTGTGTGTGTGTAAAGGCAGGTGTCTCAATACTTTTGACAATATAGTGTATATACATTGTGAAATAAATCCAATCCTTCTTTAATCTGAAAAATAGGTGCTTAAAAAGTTCATATAAACAGCTGGGTGTTCCCATCCAACGCCTCCACATGTAAAAGGAAAAGTGTCCTTGTGCAAAACACTTACTGCATGCTTTAAAGTGCTTATGTGTCACCACCGTGCTCTTAAAGAGAAAATGACGCCGCTTACCAGACCTATAGATAACACACAGGGGATCATATGTGCCTAATGGGAATCTCAGATGGAAGGCAGCAGCATGTTGCAGACAATGCTACCGGGATTCAAATAAGTAGCTACTTTTGCAGCAGAAAGTCTAGACCGCTTGGTTCAAAAAAAGAGTACAAAATTTATTGATGGTAAAATGGATACAATTCATCTACACAGTATCATTTGTAAAGATGCAAAACAACTCCATACGTTATGCTTCCAAGGGTCCCATGACACCCCGCTTTTGAGCAAAACAAATGCAATCAACTTTACATGACCAATGAGACTTGATTAACTAAGGGACCAAAAGCAAATGATGCTGGTGATACAATATCTAGGCAACCGCTCAAGATGAACGTGGATAGAGTGACACAGAAAACCGGAACTTAAACTATTTCTAACACTGTTGAAAACACGGGGCGGCGCTACGGGGTAACTCCCTTCAATATAAGGAACTGCTAGCCCCTACCCTCACTAAGTCCAGATGAAGCTACGCCTACTAAACTAGCGAAACACGTTGACGTCACAGCGGTCATGTGACGTCTACTCACGCTGTGCCCCCCGTGTGTGGAAATTAGGGGTGCAACGGATCGTCATCGATCCGTGACCCGTACGGATCAACCTCCGCGGATCGGGACACCCGCGATCCGCGGATCGGGACACCCGCGATCCGCGGAGCGCTCTGTGGCCTCGGCCATAGGAAAGGCCGCGGCTTCGGCCTAGCTCCGGAGCGGCAGCCATCTTGGTACACCCGGCGGCTGTTTAGCACGTGATCGCTCCGTCAAATGACGGAGTGATCACTTGTAACAAACCGGCGTCATGTCATGACTCCGGTTCCTCTCTCCCCTCTGTGTACTGATCTGTACAGTGGAGGGGAGAGATCGGATGTCAGCAATGCCCTGCCAATACTCTGCAATGCCCTGCTGCAATACTCTGCAATGCCCTGCTGCAATGCCCTGCCAATACTCTGCAATGCCCTGCTGCAATACTCTTCCATACCCTGACAATACTCTTCCATACCCTGACAATACTCTTCCATACCCTGACAATACTCTTCCATACCCTGACAATACTCTGCCATACCCTGCCAATAGTCTGCCAATACTCTGCCAATACTCTGCCAATACCCTGCCAATACTCTGCCAATATACCCTGCCAATATACCCGCCAATACCCTGCCAATACTCTGCCAATATACCCGCCAATGTACCCTGCCAATATACCCGCCAATATACCCTGCCAATATACCCGCCAATACTCTGCCACACCCTGCCAATACTCTGCCACACCCTGCCAATACTCTGCCACACCCTGCCAATAATCTGCCACACCCTGCCAATAGGGAGATTGTGGATATTACAGTGGGGGAGATTTTTTTTTTTTTGTTGATCCGAAAATGATCCGAACCGTGACTCCTGATCCGAGGAACGATCCTAACCGTGAGTTTTTTGATCCGTTGCACCCCTAGTGGAAATCATGAGGAAGGACATAGAACCAAGGTCGCCCCGAACAACACGCATAGCGTGCTCCAACTAACGAGCGGTTGCGGCCAACAGGTCGTAGGCAACAAAAGTCACTTTGAGAGACTGAGGTTACTGAGCTGTCCGACGGGACACGTAGTCAGGAAGGAGGCGAACACCCAAGGCAATCAACGGACCGGTAAGACGTCTATACACCATTTTGCGCATGTACTCGCCCACTGAACTAGGAAATGACTGCATAAATGACGAAACAACTGTCTGATGTATCTACACAATAGCAAGATTACCTGCGTGGGAGTTGCAAACTATCACTCTACAGCTAATTGACCTTGCCGTCACCAGTCGTTTTGATAGCCATCTCTGGGACTAATCCCCCAATACGGGATTTTGCTGTATTGCCCCTTCTCTGATTTGATCTTGCAATCCATCCTGTTACTGGCCTACCACATGTCGGGTGCCTCTTCCTTTATGGTCACCACATGATGCATGAAGCTCCCTCTTGTTTACTCTGAGGAAAAGATACCCAGTTATTTAATTGGATGACCTGCTATTGATCAACTTCAGTACTGATCCCTGTGCATAGGGAGCCCGCATGTGGCCTTCTCAGATTCTTCAATCACGGCGCTGTCCAAAACGTCTGTCAAACGATTGTCAGGAAACTTTCTGTGCCTCCTCCACCACTCTGTTATAACACTCACCAGATTCTTTTGACTTTGTACCTTTTAGCTTCAGTCTCCATGGGCATGTGGATATTACGCTCCTGGGTCTCTTCACTCCTCCTTACTCGTACAAAGGGAACATAAGAGGGATCCAAATAGTGTAATGCCGTTTATTTAAAAAATCCTATCAAAAACAACAGATTTGCACTCACTTTTGCGTGTTAAAAATGAGACCAGGAAGCGCCGCCGCGGCATGCGTTCCACTGGACGGATACACTATGTGGATCCCTATTCTGTTTCCTTTGTACGAGTAAGGAGGAGTGAATTATCTGTGTTATAAGCTGGAGGAGAGGAGGAGTGGCCTGAGCTTTGCAGAGACCCGGGTGTGTAATATCCACAAGCCCATGGAGAGTTTGTAGCTGAAAGGCACAAAGTCAGAAGAATCTGGTGAGTGTTATAACAGACAGAGCGGTGGAGGCACAGAAAGTTTACAGCACTGAAACACTTTTCTTGTGTACGTAGTTTACGCCTGAACCCTGCACTCTGTACTTAGCGTACTCCTGAACCCTGCACTCTGTACTTGGCGTACTCCTGAACCCTGCACTCTGTACTTGGCGTACTCCTGAACCCTGCACTCTGTACTTAGCGTACTCCTGAACCCTGCACTCTGTACTTAGCGTACTCCTGAACCCTGCACTCTGTACTTAGCGTACTCCTGAACCCTGCACTCTGTACTTAGCGTACTCCTGAATCCTGCACTCTGTACTTAGTTCACGCCTGAATCAGTGGCGGTGCGTCCATAAAGGACGCAGGAGAGCCGCCCCCTCTCTCCTGCACCGCTCTAATCACCATAGATAGATTCATACATTGCATGAATCTATCTATGGTAGCTGCTGACACCCCCTATTCAGGTGCCCGGCCCATTTTCTGGCGCTGGGCATCTGAATTACACCGGCGCAGGTGTTTTTTGGAAGCACCTGATTAGAGCCATAGGCGCCCAAAAATGTGAGAAGCGGGCGCAACGATGTGCGTTCGCTTCTCACTCAGCTGTATTCCTTCGCTTTGCTAACATTGAACCACCTCGCAGCCAATCAGATTGCTGGGTCTGTGTTACCAGTCGCCTGATCGGCTGAAATGACAGGCGCTGTGATTGGACGCCTATCAGGCATCTAATCATAGCAGAGGACGAGAGGAGGAGCAGGCGGGGAAGAAATCGGGGAAGAAATGGAGGACACCGGACACCACTCGCCGCCTGCTGCCGTCACCCGCTGCCCACCCGAGACAAGGTAAGTGCCGGGCGGGGGGGCACAGTGGCAGCATTTGGGGCACAGTGGCAACATTTGGGGCACAGTGGCAGCATTTAATGGGCACAGTGGCAGCGTTTGGGCACAGTGGCAGCATTTGGGGCACAGTGGCAGCGCTTGGTTAAAGTGGCTGCGTTTGATGGGCACAGTGGCTGCGTTTGGTACAGTGGCTGCATTTGATGGGCACTGTGAGGCTGCAATTGATGGGGTTTTTTTTCAGAATTTTTCAGTTTGTTTGCGCCCCCCAAAAATTTTGACCACCAGCCACCACTGGCCTGAACCCTGCACTCTGTACGTAGTTCTCTGTACGTAGTTCACGGCTGAACCCTGCACTCTGTACTAAGTTCACGGCTGAACCCTGCACTCTGTACGTAGTTCACGCCTGAACCCTGCACTCTGTACGTAGTTCACGCCTGAACCCTGCACTCTGTGTGTAGTTCACTCCTGAATCCTGCACGCTCTATGTAGTTCACGCCTGAACCCTGCACTCTGTACTTAGCATACTCCTGAACCCTGCACTCTGTACGTAATTCACGCCTGAACCCTGCACTCTGTACCTAGTTCATGCCTGAATCCTGCACTCTGTACTTCACGCCTGAACCCTGCACTCTGTACTTAGTTCACACCTGAACCCTGCACTCTGTACTTAGTTCATACCAGAACCCTGTTCTCTGTACTTGGTTCACACCTGAACCCTGCACTCTGTATGTAGTTCACGCCTGAACCCTGCACTCTGTACGTAGATCACGCCTTAACCCTGCACTCTGTATGTAGTTCACTCCTGAATCCTGCACGCTCTATGTAGTTCACTCCTGAACCCTACACTCTGTATGTAGTTCATGCCTGAACCCTGCACTCTGTACTTAGCGTATTCATTGAACCCTGCACTCTACGTAGTTCACGCCTGAATCCTGCACTCTGTACCTAGTTCACGCCTGAATCCTGCACTCTGTACTTAGTTCACGCCTGAACCCTGCACTCTGTACTTAATTCACACCTGAACCCTGCACTCTGTACTTAGTTCATGCCTGAACCCTGCACTCTGTACTTAGTTCACGCCTGAACCCTGCACTCTGTACGTAGTTCACGCCTGAACCCTGCACTCTGTACGTAGTTCACGCCTGAACCCTGCACTCTGTACGTAGTTCACGACTGAACCCTGCACTCTGTATGTAGTTCACGCCTGATCCCTGCACTCTGTACGTAGTTCACGCCTGAACCCTGCACTCTGTACGTAGTTCACGCCTGAACCCTGCACTCTGTACGTAGTTCACGCCTGAACCCTGCACTCTGTACGTAGTTCACGCCTGAACCCTGCACTCTGTACGTAGTTCACGCCTGAACCCTGCACTCTGTACGTAGTTCACGCCTGAACCCTGCACTCTGTACGTAGTTCACTCCTGAACCCTGCACTCTGTACGCAGTTCACGGCTGAACCCCGCACTCTGTACGTAGTTCACGCCTGAACCCTGCACTCTGTACGTAGTTCACTCCTGAACCCTGCACTCTGTACGAAGTTCACGCCTGAACCCTGCACTCTGTACGTAGTTCACGCCTGAACCCTGCACTCTGTACGTAGTTCACGCCTGAACCCTGCACTCTGTGTGTAGTTCACTCCTGAATCCTGCACGCTCTATGTAGTTCACGCCTGAACCCTGCACTCTGTACTTAGCATACTCCTGAACCCTGCACTCTGTACGTAGTTCACGCCTGAATCCTGCACTCTGTACCTAGTTCATGCCTGAATCCTGCACTCTGTACTTCACGCCTGAACCCTGCACTCTGTACTTAGTTCACACCTGAACCCTGCACTCTGTACTTAGTTCATACCAGAACCCTGCACTCTGTACTTGGTTCACACCTGAACCCTGAACCCTGCACTCTGTACGTAGTTCACGCCTGAACCCTGCACCCTGCACTCTGTACGTAGATCACGCCTTAACCCTGCACTCTGTATGTAGTTCACTCCTGAATTCTGCACGCTCTATGTAGTTCACTCCTGAACCCTACACTCTGTATGTAGTTCATGCCTGAACCCTACACTCTGTATGTAGTTCATGCCTGAACCCTGCACTCTGTACTTAGCGTACTCCTGAACCCTGCACTCTACGTAGTTCACGCCTGAATCCTGCACTCTGTACCTAGTTCACGCCTGAATCCTGCACTCTGTACTTAGTTCGCGCCTGAACCCTGCACTCTGTACTTAGTTCACACCTGAACCCTGCACTCTGTACTTAGTTCACGCCTGAACCCTGCACTCTGTACTTAGTTCACGCCTGAACCCTGCACTCTGTACGTAGTTCACACCTGAACCCTGCACTCTGTACGTAGTTCACGCCTGAACCCTGCACTCTGTACGTAGTTCACGCCTGAACCCTGTACTCTGTACGTAGTTTACGCCTGAACCCTGCACTCTGTACGTAGTTTACGCCTGAACCCTGCACTCTGTATGTAGTTCACGCCTGAACCCTGCACTCTGTACGTAGTTCACTCCTGAACCCTGCACTCTGTACGCAGTTCACGGCTGAACCCCGCACTCTGTATGTAGTTCACGCCTGAACCCTGCACTCTGTATGTAGTTCACTCCTGAACCCTGCACTCTGTACGAAGTTCACGGCTGAACCCTGCACTCTGTACGTAGTTCACGCCTGAACCCTGCACTCTGTACGTAGTTCACGCCTGAACCCTGCACTCTGTACGCAGTTCACGGCTGAACCCCGCACTCTGTACGTAGTTCACGCCTGAACCCTGCACTCTGTACGTAGTTCACTCCTGAACCCTGCACTCTGTACGTAGTTCACTCCTGAACCCTGCACTCTGTACGTAGTTCACGCCTGAACCCTGCACTCTGTACGTAGTTCACGCCTGAACCCTGCACTCTGTGTGTAGTTCACTCCTGAATCCTGCACGCTCTATGTAGTTCACGCCTGAACCCTGCACTCTGTACTTAGCATACTCCTGAACCCTGCACTCTGTACGTAGTTCACGCCTGAATCCTGCACTCTGTACCTAGTTCATGCCTGAATCCTGCACTCTGTACTTCACGCCTGAACCCTGCACTCTGTACTTAGTTCACACCTGAACCCTGCACTCTGTACTTAGTTCATACCAGAACCCTGCACTCTGTACTTGGTTCACACCTGAACCCTGAACCCTGCACTCTGTACGTAGTTCACGCCTGAACCCTGCACTCTGTACGTAGTTCACGCCTGAACCCTGCACTCTGTACGTAGTTCACGCCTGAACCCTGCACTCTGTACGTAGTTCACGCCTGAACCCTGCACTCTGTACGTAGATCACGCCTTAACCCTGCACTCTGTATGTAGTTCACTCCTGAATCCTGCACGCTCTATGTAGTTCACTCCTGAACCCTGCACTCTGTACTTAGCGTACTCCTGAACCCTGCACTCTGTACTTAGCGTACTCCTGAACCCTGCACTCTACGTAGTTTACGCCTGAATCCTGCACTCTGTACCTAGTTCACGCCTGAATCCTGCACTCTGTACTTAGTTCACGCCTGAACCCTGCACTCTGTACTTAGTTCACACCTGAACCCTGCACTCTGTACTTAGTTCACGCCTGAACCCTGCACTCTGTACTTAGTTCACACCTGAACCCTGCACTCTACGTAGTTCACGCCTGAATCCTGCACTCTGCACCTAGTTCACGCCTGAATCCTGCACTCTGTACTTAGTTCACGCCTGAACCCTGCACTCTGTACTTAGTTCACACCTGAACCCTGCACTCTGTACTTAGTTCACGCCTGAACCCTGCACTCTGTACTTAGTTCACGCCTGAACCCTGCACTCTGTACGTAGTTCACACCTGAACCCTGCACTCTGTACGTAGTTCACGCCTGAACCCTGTACTCTGTACGTAGTTCACGCCTGAACCCTGCACTCTGTACGTAGTTCATGCCTGAACCCTGCACTCTGTACGTAGTTCACGCCTGAACCCTGCACTCTGTACTTAGTTCACGCCTGAACCCTGCACTCTGTACGTAGTTCATGCCTGAACCCTGCACTCTGTACGTAGTTCACTCCTGAACCCTGCACTCTGTACGCAGTTCACGGCTGAACCCCGCACTCTGTACGTAGTTCACGCCTGAACCCTGCACTCTGTATGTAGTTCACTCCTGAACCCTGCACTCTGTACGAAGTTCACGGCTGAACCCTGCACTCTGTAAGTAGTTCACGCCTGAACCCTGCACTCTGTACGTAGTTCACTCCTGAATCCTGCACGCTCTATGTAGTTCACGCCTGAACCCTGCACTCTGTACTTAGCATACTCCTGAACCCTGCACTCTGTACGTAGTTCACGCCTGAATCCTGCACTCTGTACCTAGTTCATGCCTGAATCCTGCACTCTGTACTTCACGCCTGAACCCTGCACTCTGTACTTAGTTCACACCTGAACCCTGCACTCTGTACTTATTTCAAGCCTGAACCCTGCACTCTGTACGTAGTTCACGCCTGAACCCTGCACTCTGTACGTAGTTCACGCCTGAACCCTGCACTCTGTACGTAGTTCACGCCTGAACCCTGCACTCTGTACGTAGTTCACGCCTGAACCCTGCACTCTGTACGTAGTTCACGCCTGAACCCTGCACTCTGTATGTAGTTCACTCCTGAACCCTGCACTCTGTACGAAGTTCACGGCTGAACCCTGCACTCTGTAAGTAGTTCACGCCTGAACCCTGCACTCTGTACGTAGTTCACTCCTGAATCCTGCACGCTCTATGTAGTTCACGCCTGAACCCTGCACTCTGTACTTAGCATACTCCTGAACCCTGCACTCTGTACGTAGTTCACGCCTGAATCCTGCACTCTGTACGTAGTTCACTCCTGAACCCTGCACTCTGTATGTAGTTCACGCCTGAACCCTGCATTCTGTCAGGGGTCACTCCGGAATCCTGCACTCTGTACTTAGCATACTCCTGAACACCACACTCTGTACTTGGTGCACTTCTGAACCCCATACTGTGTACTTGGTGCACTCCTGAACTCTGCACTCTGACTTTGGTGCACACCTGAACCCTTCACTCGATTCAGAAATACACTAAGTACAGAGTGCAGGTGTCAGGGCTGGGCTCAGCCCTTCCTTCTCTGAGATGGTCGCTCAGCTCCTATCTCTCCACAGTTACTCAGCTGTTGATGATATCCTGCTTGTCAGTCCTGCCTACTTAAGCCGTGCAGCCCAGAGGATCTTTGCCTTTGCCTTAGTCAACATCACAGAGATGCTCTCCTGCATTCCTGTTAAAAGACTTGCTTGGCTGACATCCCCTCTGGCTCCGGATCCTGCTTGCTGTTTTACTACGCTCATCTCTGGCTCCCTGACATTTGGCTTGTCTGACTATCCTTTCCGGTTCCTGAACTTTGGCTATGTTTTGACTACATTTGTTCGATTTACTTTTATTATTAAACAAGTGTGATTTAACTGTATTTCTGTCTCGGTCTGATTTCATGGTTTCTGACAGCAGGGTTCAGGTGTGCACTAAATTCAGAGTGCGGAGTTCAGGAGTGCACTAAGTACAGAGAGTGGGGTTCAGGAATGCACTAAGTACAGACCACAGGGTTCAGAAGTACACCAAGTACACTGTGGTCTGTACTTGGTGCACTCCTGAACCCCACACTCTGTACTTGGTGCACTCCTGAACTCCGCACTCTGACTTTAGTGCACACCTGAGCCCCACACTCGGTACTTAGCATGCTTGTTGTATTTATTGCCCCTTTAAGACCCTCCAAGTGTTATCGCAATTCGGCCACACTTGCCATTTGACGCTGCACGCTCCTACTCGAGGGGTTGTTTGGGGGTTCAGCGGGGCGTAGGTGGTTGAGTTCCTGTACCTATTCTCTGAGAAAAGAAAAGCCCTGGCTACATGAAACAAAGGGGAAGGGATGTTCATGCCAGCATTGACCTAATATGGCTACATGAATGTATTTAGAAGTTTATTGAGCAGATAATGTCCATGTGTCTATATTGGGTCAAGGAGGTCACGAGCATCCATGACCTTTTGTTATGCGTGGCTGAAAGGCGAGGAACGCCCTGGCCTTGGCTGATTTAAAGGAGGAGACAACTTTCAGGTTTGGTCCAAACCTAAGTTTCTAATGTTTGAGATAAATGAAAAAAGATGATCCCAAACTGTCATGTATTCCCCTCAAGGACACCTATCTTCGTAAAAATGGAGAAAGCCGCTATTGCTGACCTTTCCTTTTGAAAATACTACTCTTCTGGCTGTCATTCTGATGCTCTGATTTCCATACTTTGTGATCTACAGTGATATGGAGTCCTGACTTTTCTTCAACTTTCACTTGTGACATGCTTGTTCTTTAACTGGACGTAGCCAAGCAACTAGCATTTTCAGTTGGGGGCCAGCAACAGCCTTTCCCATATTCCTCTCGTGTCAAGTGTACTGTGAACTTTATAGCAGCTTGTAGCTGAGACGTTGATGTTGAGGCGTGGGTGACTATAGGGTGTGGAAACCTGTTTGTCTACATTGCAGCGAGAGGTGTGGTGGTGAGAACAGACTCTGCTGATCTCTGTGCTACGTGGATCATCGTAAGGCTACAGATCTACCGGGATCTCCGATCAGACTAGAGCCTGATTCTGTGCACACGATCCCATAGACCGGCAGAGATTTAGGGATCTGGCATTGGATCAGACTAGAGCCTGGAGATGTGCACATGATCCCTTTCTTTATACATAGACAATCAGAGGTTTAGGAATCTGGAATTATAGCGAGGAGGCTGAGATCAGACTGGAGCCTGAGTTTGTGCACCTACCCATAGACAGGTAGAGAGGTCTATGTATGGTTGCCACCTCATCCCTTTAAACCCGAACACATATGAACTACACAGGTTCTGTGGCTGATTAAGGTGGGAATTAAACTTACTTGGTGCCATATCTGCATTTATTTAGCCTCAGAACCCGTGTAATTCAAAGGTTGCTCGGGTTTAAAGGGATGAGGTGGCAACTTTAGGTCTATGCCAGGAGTCCAGATCGGTGAAGACCCTGAGCCTGCTCACACAATTGCTCTTAGCAGATAGGCAATAGTTTATAAATCCATAATTATACCGGAAGCTCAGATTGGAGTTGAGCCTCAGGCCTCATGCAAACTAGATAACCTAGTTTATGTTCGTTTTTGAGTGTTAACATTTATAAGCTTTTTTTTTTTTTTCCAAACACTCCCCTCATTTTTCACTAATTCCAAAAAAACTATATATAAAATCTCCTTGGCCTCCAAGACCACCTCTATGCAGACAACACCCAGATCTATCTCTCCACTCCTCAACGAACCCCCTCAGTCTCCTCACGTATCTCAAACTTACTGAGCGACATATCAGTAGGGATATCACACCACTTCCTCAAACTTTCTAAAACAGAGCTTGTAATATTTCCTCATCCCCTCCCCCCATGACTTTACCATTGAGATCAACGGCATAACCGTTGGTCCTTCTACACACGCCAGGGTGCGGGGTGTAATCTTAGACTCTGACCTCTTCTCACATTCAACCACTGACTAAATCTTGCCTCATCCCTTCCTGACTAACGATACCACAAAACAACTTATCCACGCCTTGGTTATTTCCTGTCCTGACTACTGCAACTCCCTCTTCGCTGGCCGAACTTTACACAAGCTACCCCCCCCCCCCCCCTTCAATCTATTTTGAATGCTAACCGATCCGTGACTGCTGCTCCTCTCTGCCAACCTCTTCACTGGCTTCCCCTACCCAACCATATAAAATTCTAACTACTAACCACAACATACAAGGCCATCTGCAACATCGCCCCCCAGCTACATCACCAAGCTCATGTAGATATCGCTCAAATCCTCCTCTCGGGTCCTCCTGCTCTCTACTCCTCCCACATTCGCCTCCAGGACTTCTCCAGAGCCTCTCCCATCCTCTGGAATTCCCTGCCCCAATATGGCGGGTCAGCTCCTACCCTGTCTGCCTTTAGGCGATCCTTGAAAACTCACTTCTTCAGGTAAGCCTACTCCACCAACTACTCCAAGAACTTTACCCAAGTCACCTCCATCAGATCATCCCCTGAAGCTATTACCTTTTGTACCACCTCCCCCACCCTTTAACTTGTAAGCTCCACTATCAGGGCCACCTATCTCTTCTGTATTGAACTGTATTGTAATTGTACTGTCCCCCTTTATATTGTAAAGCACTGCATAAACTGTTGGCACTATATAAATCCTGTATAATAATATACACTGACCGGCCACTTTATTAGGTCCACCTTGCTAGTACGGGGTTGGACCTCTTTTTGCCTTTTAGAATTGCTTTAATTCTTAATACCCTGTTTCCCCAAAAATAAGACCTAGCGTGATTGTCGGCGATGGCTGCAATATAAGCCCTACCCCCCAAATAAGCCCTAGTTAAAGGTCTTATTTTCAGGGTAGGGCTTATTTTCGGGGAAACAGGGTAGGGCTTATTTGGGGGGTAGGGCTTATATTGCAGCCATCACCGACAATCACGCTATTTATTTTATTTTCTTATTTTCAGGGAAACAGGGCAGCATAGATTCAACAAGGTGTTGGAAACGTTCCTCAGAGATTTTGGTCCATAGTGACATGATAACATCACGCAGTTGCTGCAGATTTGTCGGCTGCACATCCATGATGCGAATCTCACGTTCCACCACATCCCAAGGGTGCTCCCTTGCAGAGATCTCCAAACCACGGCCCTCCAGCTGTTGCGGAACTACACGTCCCATGAGGCATTGTAAAACTCTGACATTCACAGACATGACTAGGCATGATGGGAATTGTAGTTCCTGAACAACTGGAGGGCCATAGTTTAGAGACCCCTGCTCTATTGGATGGAGATGTGGTGAGTGTGGAGGCCATTGGAGTACAGGGACCTCATTGTCCAGTGGTGAGATGATTGGAGCTTTGTGACATGGTGCATTATCCTGCTGGAAGGAGCCATCAGAAGATGGGAACACCATCAAGGGATGGACATGGTCAGCAACAATACTCAGGTAGGCCGTGGCGTTTAAACGATGCTCAATTAGTACTAAGGGGCCCAAAGTGTGCCAAGAAAATATCCCCCCCACCATTACACCCCCACCACCAGCCTGAACCGGTGATACAAGGCAGGATGGATCCATGCTTTCATGTTGTTTATGAGAAATTCTTACCCTACCATCTGAATGTTGCAGCTGAAATCGAGACTCATCAGACCAGGCAACGTTTTTTCCAATCTTCTATTGTCCAATTATGTTGATCTGTGTGAATTGTAGCCTCAGTTTCCCGTTTTTAGCTGACAGGGGTGGCACCCGATGTGGTCTTCTACTGCTGTAGCCCATCTGCTTCAAGGTTGGATGTGTTGTGTGTTCAGAGATGGTATTCTGCATACCTTGGATGTAACGAGTGGTTATTTGAGTTACTGTTGCCTTTCTATCATCTGGAACCAGTCTGCCCGTTCTCCTCTGATCTCTGACATCAACAAGGCATTTTCCTCCACACAACTGCCGCTCACTGGATATTTTCTCTTTTTTGGACCATTCTCTGTAAACCTGAGAGATGGTTGTGTGTGAAAATCCCAGTAGACCAGCAGTTACTTACAGAGAACACGCTTACCAGATAACCTGCAGGAATAGGCATATGGCTTTAGCCCAGCCCAGGCCTTTTGCTCAGCAGGAAATCCCGGGATAATATTAGGTGATAGGTTCTTAGGCAAATTACCTTATGATCCATAACTCGGTAGATAGTACATCAATAATCAGCCCAAAAAAAAAAAGATAAGGTAGACCATAGCGTGATACTGTCTACAACCTGATTTAATAAATCAATTAAAAAGTTTACACTTACATTTAAGCGTCTTAAAATCACATAGAAAAAAACGAAGCCGGCCGGCTACAACTCAAGCTCCCGTCCTTCTCAACGAGATGGCGTGGTGACATCAGCACGTTACCTCCTCATACGCGTTTCGTCACATATGACATTCTCAATGGGGAACACCATAGCCAGGATCTCATACTGAGCAAAAGGCCTGGGCTGGGCTAAAGCCCTATGCTTAATCCCGCGGGTTATCTGGTAAGCGTGTTCTCTGTAAGGTGGCGGTTCACTTGTCTGTGTTAAATATCACTGGGGTGTTCCGTATACAACACAGTATCACGCTATGGTCTATATCAGTGATGGGGAACGTTGGCACCCCAGATGTTTTGGAACTACGTTTCCCATGATGCTCATGCACTCTGCAGTGTAGTTGAGGATCATGGGAAATGAAGTTCCAAAACATCTGGGGTGCCAAGATTCGCCATCCCTGGTCTATATTTTTTCTTCCTTTATGGGCTGATTGCCAAATCATCTCCCACGGAGCCACGGATCTCAAGGTATCCAATTGAGGGTTATATCAACTTGTATGCAGAATCCTGATCGTGGAAAGTCCTGGGCTCCAATTGGATCTATGGACTGTAATTAGTGCAATTATTCTCCTCATCAGTGAAAATATAGTAGTTTCCGACCACTGTACATGAAAAATGGCAAACACTCATAAACGCACGTTTATCATCGTTTAGGTGTTTTTTTTAGCTCAAAAACTACTCTTCAGAACGTGACTTTAAAAGGGGTTTTTCATTTATATTTTTTTTGCCTATAAACTCCTGAAACCTCCTATAGTGTGCATGGACATATAGGCTAATATGGGGGGGGGGTTTAGAGGCAGAGAAAAAAAAAAAAAGCTCAATCACCCTTTAGAAGCAGCTTTTTTGAGCCGTTTTTCAGGCGATTTCCCCCCTCCCCGTGTGTTTTATGCGCGGTTTTGGCACGTTTTTATGTGCAACTTGCGTGTTTTTATACAGTGTTTTTGCTCTTTGGCTTTTTTTATTAACCAATACAGAAAACTATCATCTGTTGCATCATTTGTTGTTTTTTTAGCTTTTGCATTAGCTTTTAGCTTTTTTTTTTTTTTTTGCTTTTTTTTTTATCATTTTTAATTTATTATTTTATTTTTTTCCGTTGGGGTAAGGGGTTAAAGTTAATTTATTCTTTTATTTTTTTCCGTTAGGGTAAGGGGTTAAAGTTAATTTATTATTAAATTTTTTTCCGTTAGGGTAAGGGGTTAAAGTTAATTTAGTATTTATTTTTTTTCCGTTAGGGTAAGGGGTTAAAGTTAATTTATTATTTTATTTTTTTCCGTTAGGGTAAGGGGTTAAAGTTAATTTTATATTTTTATTTTTTTCCGTTAGGGTAAGGGGTTAAACTTAATTTATTTTTTTATTTTTTTCCGTTAGGGTAAGGGGTTAAAGTTAATTTATTATTTTATTTTTTTCCGTTAGGGTAAGGGGTTAAAGTTAATTTATTATTTTATTTTTTTCCCGTTAGGGTAAGGGGTTAAAGTTAATTTATTTTTTTATTTTTTTCCGTTAGGGTAAGGGGTTAAAGTTAATTTATTATTTTATTTTTTTCCGTTAGGGTAAGGGGTTAAAGTTAATTTATTTTTTTATTTTTTTCCGTTAGGGTAAGGGGTTAAAGTTAATTTATTTTTTTTTATTTTTTTCTGTTAGGGTAAGGGGTTAAAGTTAATTAATTTTTTTATTTTTTTCCGTTAGGGTAAGGGGTTAAAGTTAATTTATTCTTTTATTTTTTTCCGTTAGGGTAAGGGGTTAAAGTTAATTTATTTTTTTATTTTTTTCCGTTAGGGTAAGGGGTTAAAGTTAATTTATTATTTTATTTTTTTCCGTTAGGGTAAGGGGTTAAAGTTAATTTATTTTTTTATTTTTTTCCGTTAGGGTAAGGGGTTAAAGTTAATTTATTTTTTTATTTTTTTCCATTAGGGTAAGGGGTTAAAGTTAATTTATTTTTTTATTTTTTTCCGTTAGGGTAAGGGGTTAAAGTTAATTTATTTTTTTTTATTTTTTTCTGTTAGGGTAAGGGGTTAAAGTTAATTAATTTTTTTATTTTTTTCCGTTAGGGTAAGGGGTTAAAGTTAATTTATTCTTTTATTTTTTTCCGTTAGGGTAAGGGGTTAAAGTTAATTTATTCTTTTATTTTTTTCCGTTAGGGTAAGGGGTTAAAGTTAATTTATTATTAAATTTTTTTCCGTTAGGGTAAGGGGTTAAAGTTAATTTAGTATTTATTTTTTTTCCGTTAGGGTAAGGGGTTAAAGTTAATTTATTATTTTATTTTTTTCCGTTAGGGTAAGGGGTTAAAGTTAATTTTATATTTTTATTTTTTTCCGTTAGGGTAAGGGGTTAAACTTAATTTATTTTTTTATTTTTTTCCGTTAGGGTAAGGGGTTAAAGTTAATTTATTATTTTATTTTTTTCCGTTAGGGTAAGGGGTTAAAGTTAATTTATTATTTTATTTTTTTCCCGTTAGGGTAAGGGGTTAAAGTTAATTTATTTTTTTATTTTTTTCCGTTAGGGTAAGGGGTTAAAGTTAATTTATTATTTTATTTTTTTCCGTTAGGGTAAGGGGTTAAAGTTAATTTATTTTTTTATTTTTTTCCGTTAGGGTAAGGGGTTAAAGTTAATTTATTTTTTTTTATTTTTTTCTGTTAGGGTAAGGGGTTAAAGTTAATTAATTTTTTTATTTTTTTCCGTTAGGGTAAGGGGTTAAAGTTAATTTATTCTTTTATTTTTTTCCGTTAGGGTAAGGGGTTAAAGTTAATTTATTTTTTTATTTTTTTCCGTTAGGGTAAGGGGTTAAAGTTAATTTATTATTTTATTTTTTTCCGTTAGGGTAAGGGGTTAAAGTTAATTTATTTTTTTATTTTTTTCCGTTAGGGTAAGGGGTTAAAGTTAATTTATTTTTTTATTTTTTTCCATTAGGGTAAGGGGTTAAAGTTAATTTATTTTTTTATTTTTTTCCGTTAGGGTAAGGGGTTAAAGTTAATTTATTTTTTTTTATTTTTTTCTGTTAGGGTAAGGGGTTAAAGTTAATTAATTTTTTTATTTTTTTCCGTTAGGGTAAGGGGTTAAAGTTAATTTATTCTTTTATTTTTTTCCGTTAGGGTAAGGGGTTAAAGTTAATTTATTTTTTTATTTTTTTCCGTTAGGGTAAGGGGTTAAAGTTAATTTATTATTTTATTTTTTTCCGTTAGGGTAAGGGGTTAAAGTTAATTTATTTTTTTATTTTTTTCCGTTAGGGTAAGGGGTTAAAGTTAATTTATTTTTTTATTTTTTTCCATTAGGGTAAGGGGTTAAAGTTAATTTATTTTTTTATTTTTTTCCGTTAGGGTAAGGGGTTAAAGTTAATTTATTTTTTTTTATTTTTTTCTGTTAGGGTAAGGGGTTAAAGTTAATTAATTTTTTTATTTTTTTCCGTTAGGGTAAGGGGTTAAAGTTAATTTATTCTTTTATTTTTTTCCGTTAGGGTAAGGGGTTAAAGTTAATTTATTCTTTTATTTTTTTCCGTTAGGGTAAGGGGTTAAAGTTAAGATTCAGGATTAGGAGTTGGGGTTAGGATTATTAATTTAAATTTTTTTTTGTTAGGGTGTTAAAGGAGTTGTAAAGTCTCGAAAAAAAAACCCACCGGTGCAGCAGCCCCCCTTTTACTTACCTGAGCCCGATCGTTCCAGCATCGAGGTCGAGCCCAGCAGCTCCAGCCGCTGTCTCGGGTCCTCATTGGATAGCTTGATAGCAGCGGGAGCCATTGGCTGTCAATCAAATCCAGTGACACGAAATTTGGGGGGGCGGGGGCCGAGTCCTGCTGTCTGTGTCAATGGACGCAGCAGCTGTACTCGGGAGCGCGCCAGCACGGGTGCCCCCAGGAAAAGCCTTTCTCCATGGGGGCACTCACCAAAGAGGAGGAGCCAGGAGCGCCGCCGGGGGACCCCAGAAAAAGGGGATCGGGGCCGCTCTGTGCAAAAGCAACTGCACAGAGCAGGTAAGTATAGGCTTATAGGCTACAGGAATGAACTTCGGTCTGTAAATGAGGTCAGTTTTAACCACTTAAAGAGGAACTGCAGTCTGCTCACATCATTTGTAATAAAAATATCTTTGCCATTCTGAAGCTTCCCTCCAACCACTTTACATATTATTTTATATATACTGTGATTCTGCACTTGCCAAATATGCTGCGGAAATCTCCCTCCACTGAGTCTGGCTGCAACCATTTTAACTGTGGGCAGCCGAAGCTGCTGCCTGTTCACTTTCTAGATTTACACAGAGGCACACCTCCAGCTCCAAAGTCTCATTGGCCCTCTTATGACTCATCCCCCCTCCTTTCCTGGCAAACTCTCATGAGAGTGAGAGAGAGAGCTGTGCATGATGTCATAAGCCTAGGCAAGAAACAGGAAGTGGGCTGTATAAGAGATTTACTGGCAGAAAAAAAATGTTTTACTATCCAAAGTTAAAACAACAACAACAACAAGGGCAGAAGATTTAATAGATGGAAAGATGAAAAAATGACTGAAGTTCCGCTTTAAAGGCTAAACCTTTTTCTGACACTTGTTGCTTACAATTAAAATCAGTATTTTTTTTGGTAGAAAATTACTCCCAATGGCGGTTGTTGCAATATTTTATGTCATACGGTATTTGCGCAGCGTTCTTTCAAACGCAATTTTTTTGTAAAATATACACTTTAATGAATTAAAAAAAAAAACGAAACCGTAAAGTTAGCCCAATTTTGTTGTGTAATCTGAAAGATAATGTTACGCTGCGAGAATTGTGAAACAATCGTGATCTTTATTCTAAGCAAAAAATCGTGATTCTCATTTTAGCCAGAATCGTGCAGCTCTAACTATTCTTTTTTTTTTTTTATTTCGGGTTTTGGTGTTTATTGTTCTTATTATTAATAATAAGGCCTCATGTACACTGCTGCTGGTAAACGAAGATTTAGGAGCAGTTGGGCGTTTTTTTTCAGCTGCCCCTGACATCTCCTCTGTTATCTTATCAGTACATGTACACAGGGGCGTTTAAGCTTCAGATTCGACGTGAGATTAGCAAAAAAAAAAAACGGACGATCATTCGTCCGATAATCGGATCGCGTGGGCGGGGCATTACAGTCGTTTCTAGGCAGTTGAGTTTTAGAGGCTTTTTTTTTTGGAAAGCAAAAAAAATGCGTTCGGGACGGAAGTTCAGAGGCATTTGAAACGCCAAACGCCTGCAACAGCTTGTAAACGCGTTTAGCCGCGTTTCGTTTACAGTCTTCTAGACGCAAACGCGGCTAAACGGACTTTTTTAAACGTCGGTCACTATCTGTCAAGTTACATCGTTCAGGAGAGTTTGTAAAACATCCCGTGTACTTTAAGGCTTATTTCATATTTTTTTTAAGGCTAGGGGTTCATTATTATTTATTTGTGTATTATTACATACTATTTTATTTATTTGTGGTAATTTTTAGTTTACTACTTCAATTTTTTAACTAGAGCAGAAAATTTGCGCAACAATGCGCAACGAAACGCGCAAATGGCATGTTTCCTTTAACCGCTTCAGCCCTGGAAGATTTTACCCCCCTTCCTGACCAGAGCACTTTTTGCGATTCGGCACTGCGTCGATTTAACTGAAAATTGCGCGGTCGTGCGACGTTGCACCCAAACAAAATTGACGTCCTTTTTTTTCCCCCACAAATAGAGCTTTATTTTGGTGGTATTTGATCACCTCAAAAGAGCGACAATTTTGAAAAAAAAAGCATTTTTTACTTTTAAATATAAATATAAATTATATTAGATATAATTTATATAATATATTAATTATATATATATATATATATGTATGTATGTATGTATGTATGTGTGTGTATATATATATGTATATGTATATATATATATATATATATATATATATATATATATATATATATATATATAATATATATATATATATATATATATATATAATGTAATATAATATAATATCCCCCAAAAATATATAAACAAAACTAAAATTTTTCCTCAGTTTAGGCCGATATGTATTCTTCTACATATTTTTGGTAAAAAAATTTGCAATAAGCGTATATTGATTGGTTTGCGCAAAAGTTATAGCGTCTACAAAATATGGGATAGTTTTATTTTTATTATAATTTTTTTTTACTAGTAATGGCCGATCTGCGATTTTTATCGTGACTGCGACATTATGGCGGACACATCGGACACTTTTGACATTATTTTGGGACCACTGTCATTTATACAGCGATCAGTGCTATAAAAATGCACTGATTACTGTGTAAATGACACTGGCAGGGAAGGGGTTAAACACTAGGGGGCGATGAAGGGGTTAAGTGTGTCCTAGGGAGTGATTCTAACTGTGGGGGGGAGGGGCTTCCACTCACATGACAGCGATCACTGCTCCCGATGACAGGGAGCAGTGATCTCTGTCATGTCACAAGGCAGAACAGGAAAATGTCTTGTTTACATAGACATCTCCCGTCCTGCGGCTCCTTGACACGGTCGGTGGACATCGAGTCCGTGGGTCCCGCGGGCACATGCCGCCCTGCCAAATAAAAGGGGACGTACAGGCACGCCCATTTGCCCACCGCTGCCATTGTGCCGCCGTATATCGTCGTGCAGCGGTTGGCAAGTGGTTAAATATGCTAGTACAGTGGCAGCTCGTCCATTAGGGGCGCCCCCTTTATCCACGCCACCCCCTATATGAATAATGGATAGATTCATGGATAGCGTGAATCTATCCATGACCCCCTATTCATGCATCCGGCCCCATGAATTACAGCAGCGGGGGGGTGTTTTGTTTTTTTTAAGCACCTGAGCCATAGGCTTCAAAATAGGGTGGGCTCGGAACGCAGATTATTGCGCCATCAGCCCACCCAGGTGTTACAACAGCGAATGAACATTCTTTGTTGTAACACTGATCCTCAATCCAGGCCAATCAGAAGCAGGTCTGAGACCCGTTTTCCCGATTGACCCAAAAGAGAAGACTCCCGATTGGCCGATGAGGACGGAGGAAACGGAAGCCGCCGATGCCTGTGGAGAGCAGAGGACGGGAAAGTTGTCGCCGCCGCCAAGCAAGGGAAGCCACCGGTGAAGCGCTGCATAGATGGGGTAAGTGCACAAGACCCGAGCGACTGGGGGGGGGGTGGTTGGTACTGTTTGCTGCCCCCCTAAAAAAAAATTACCACCGTCCGCCACTGTGCTAATAATTCGGACAATCCCCAGAAAACGTCCACTTGTGACGAAACGCGTAGGGTGGAGCCTCTGACGGTGACGTCATTACACTATCCTTGCACGACGATGTAGAGATGAACGCTCTAGGAAATAGGGAGAAGCTAATAGAGACGCCGCGGCTTTTATGTTACACAACCGCCTGTTATGATACTTTGCTCCTGTAAGTGCAAACTCTTTTATTAAAGTATCTGAATTGATATACTGCACCATGGGAGTTTTTATTTTTTATCTTTGAGTAGCAATTAATTGATCACTTATTTATTAATTATTTAATTGTTTATCACATTGATGATATCACAATCCTTTTTACATCAACATTAGCACTGCACTCACTTTGTTATTTATCTTATTGGAAGTTTTTGGTATTGAACTTTAGGTGCTGGCTGCTTTACTTTGATATTTTATTTTTTATTTTCACCTTAGTTGTTGATTATTATTTAGCGCATCATTAGCCTTGGGGCTTTTTTTCTTTTATGATATGTCTAACACTCCCCTCCCCCCCCAGACTGACAATACTGCTGCCCAAAGGTGCCTCATGTGCTCCTTCATCCAGAGTGGGGGGGGGGGGAGACTCTATTATTGGCCAGATCACCAGGTGAAAACAGAGAGGAAAAAGAGCCAAAGAAAAGAAAACAAATGCAGCCACCACATCTAATGTTTGGTAAGCCGCAATATATTACATTTTTGTGGTTGTGGGTTTAGGTGTTCGAACTTTGGCATCCCCAGATGTTTTGGAACTACATTTCCCATGATGCTCCACTACACTGCAGAGTGCACGAGCATCATGGGAAATGTAGTTCAAAAACATCTGGGGGTGCCAAAGTTCGCCATCACTGGATAGGGGAACCCTCAACCCATTCAGTTTAACCACTTAAGGACCGGAGGGTTTACCCCCTTAATGACCAGGCCGTTTTATTGCGACACGGCACTGCGTCGCTTTAACTGACAGTTGCGCGGTCGTGCGACATGGCACCCAAACAAAATTGACGTCCTTTTTTTCCCACAAATAGAGCTTTCTTTTGGTGGTATTTGATCACCTCTGTGGCGTTTTATTTTTTGCGCTATAAACAAAAAAAGAGCAACAATTTTGAAAAAAAAAACAATGTTTTTTACTTTTTGCTATAATAAATATCCCCAAAAAAAAAAATTCTTTATCAGTATAGGCCAATATGTATTTTTGCTAAAAAAAAATCGCAATAAGCGTATATTGATTGGTTTGCGCAAAAGTTATAGCGTCTTCAAGATAAAGGATAGATTTATGGCATTTGTATTATTTAATTTTTTAATAGTAATGGCGGCGTCCTGCAATTTTTAGCGGGGCTGCGACATTGCGGCAGACAGATCGGACACTTTTGACACTTTTTTGGGACCATTGACAAATATACAGCGATCAGAGCTAAAAACTGCCACTGATTACTGTATAAATGTCACTGGCAGGGAAGGGGTTAACACTAGGGGGCGATCAAGGGGTTAAGTGTGTTCCCTAGGGAGGTGTTTCTAACTGTGGGGGGGAGTATAGTGACTGAAGGGGGAGAGAGATCGCTGTTCCTAGGAACAGCAGATCTGTCTATCCTCCCCTGACAGAACGGTGATCTGTCTGTTTACATTGACAGATGCCCGTTCTGTCTTTCTCAAGGGGCGATCGCGGGTGCGCCCGGCGGACATCGCGGCCGCCGGCCACGCGCATCGGCTCCTACGTCGCCCCCTTTACCCCTTAAACCTGCCGCCGTATAACGAAGGCGGCTGGTCGGCAAGTAGTTAAAACATAAATGAAAGGTAAAACATTTGTGTGTGTATATATACATATAAAAAGAGCATTATAAATACTTTTTTTTTTTTTCTTCAAAAGTGATCACATGACCTCCTCTGTTCTCAGCTGCATAAAGGGCTTAGAGAGATGGGGAGGAGAAACAGCAGTAGTGAATGACAGTGCAAAGGGGTGTGTCAGCCATCGTCTTGGCCATTGGAGGACAGACAGGCAGAAAACTGACCACACTGGGATGGATGTGCTCCTCTGTCTAACGTGGTCGGTTAGCAATAGGAAAGCAGGGAGACTGGCAGGATCAGCAGATACGGTATTTCACACAAAGGAAGCAATACAAAGAGAACAGGATATTTTTTTTTTTTACACAAGTACACAATACAGGGGACACCTATCAGGAATACGAAATGTTGGGGTGACGTTCTTTAATTTCGATCAGTGTATGTGGTTTTCTTCCCATAAAGTCCATTCATCCCAAATCGAATGTTAAAAGCAAAAACAATTCTGAAGTACTTTCGAATTCGTCAGGCCATCTAATGTATTGAGCATTTTTGTACGAATTTCCATACGAATGTTTGGTACGGAAATCTGTCGGTGTATGGCCGGCTTTAGGGATCTGTATTTATTCCCGGGAGCTTAGATCAGACTTGAGCCTGAGGCTGTGCACATGATTGGTCAGTATATATCCATAGACAGCCAAAGGTTTAGGGATCTGTAGTTATACCGGGATTTCGGATCAGACTACACCTTAAACCTTCGCACACGATTGGTCTGTTTACTCATAGATGCCAAGGATGGGTCCTGGACGGGTGCTATGCGGCACCAATATTTGGGTTATGGTCCCTTTAAAGGAAATGTGTATGTACTCAGGCAGAGGCGTAACTAGAACCTTTAGTGCCCCGGTGCAAAAACGGCACTCCTGACCTCTTGTTCCCGGGGCCGTCCCTCCAACCCCAGGGCCCTTCCCACTGATCCCGGGGCTCTTTAATTCTGTCATGGGGGGCCCTTTATTATGGTACCGCAGGGGGATTTAATCACAAGAATCCCCTCCCCCCCTTCATCACAGAGTTCCCTTTTACATCTGAATCCACAGAGCTCCCCCTTACATCAGAGTCTGCAGAGCCCCCCTTACATCAGAGTCCGCAGAGCCCCCCCTTACATCAGAGTCCGCAGAGCCCCCCTTACATCAGAGTCTGCAGAGCCCCCCCTTACATCAGAGTCTGCAGAGCCCCCCCTTACATCAGAGTCTGCAGAGCCCCCCCTTACATCAGAGTCCGCAGAGCCCCCCCTTACATCAGAGTCCGCAGAGCCCCCCTTACATCAGAGTCCGCAGAGCCCCCCCCTTACATCAGAGTCCGCAGAGCCCCCCTTACATCAGAGTCCGCAGAGCCCCCCCCTTACATCAGAGTCCGCAGAGCCCCCCCCTTACATCAGAGTCTGCAGAGCCCCCTCCTTACATCAGAGTCTGCAGAGCCCCCTCCTTACATCAGAGTCTGCAGAGCCCCCTCCTTACATCAGAGTCTGCAGAGCCCCCTCCTTACATCAGAGTCTGCAGAGCCCCCTCCTTACATCAGAGTCTGCAGAGCCCCCTCCTTACATCAGAGTCTGCAGAGCCCCCTCCTTACATCAGAGTCTGCAGAGCCCCCTCCTTACATCAGAGTCTGCAGAGCCCCCTCCTTACATCAGAGTCTGCAGAGCCCCCTCCTTACATCAGAGTCTGCAGAGCCCCCTCCTTACATCAGAGTCTGCAGAGCCCCCTCCTTACATCAGAGTCTGCAGAGCCCCCTCCTTACATCAGAGTCTGCAGAGCCCCCTCCTTACATCAGAGTCTGCAGAGCCCCCTCCTTACATCAGAGTCTGCAGAGCCCCCTCCTTACATCAGAGTCTGCAGAGCCCCCTCCTTACATCAGAGTCTGCAGAGCCCCCTCCTTACATCAGAGTCTGCAGAGCCCCCTCCTTACATCAGAGTCTGCAGAGCCCCCTCCTTACATCAGAGTCTGCAGAGCCCCCTCCTTACATCAGAGTCTGCAGAGCCCCCTCCTTACATCAGAGTCTGCAGAGCCCCCTCCTTACATCAGAGTCTGCAGAGCCCCCTCCTTACATCAGAGTCTGCAGAGCCCCCTCCTTACATCAGAGTCTGCAGAGCCCCCTCCTTACATGAGTCTGCAGAGCCTCCTCCTTACATGAGAGTCTGCAGAGCCCCCTCCTTACATGAGAGTCTGCAGAGCCCCCTCCTTACATGAGAGTCTGCAGAGCCCCTCCTTACATGAGAGTCTGCAGAGCCCCGTTTACATCAAAGTCTCCAGAGCCCCCATTACACCACAGTCCGCAGACCCCCCCCCCCCATCAGAGTCCGCAGGATTTCACTAAAAGTGCGAGCTCTGTGGCCTCTTATATAAAGGGGAACTCTGATGGAAGGGGTGCTCTGGGAGACCTGATTTATGGGGGTGCTCTGATGTAAAGGGGAAGGCTGCGGACTCTGGTGTAAAGGAGAACTCTGATGTAAGAGGGTCTCTGCTCACCAAAAGCCCCCTTTACATCAGAGTCTGCGGAGTACCCTTTAAATCTTAGGTCACCTTACATTATTGTACAGCTTCAGAAGCAGGAGAGAGAAGGGAGGGGGTTAATGGATGGATGCAGAATTCACGCCAAGGAGGAAGGAGGCTCATGCAGTCTGCATGTTCATTCTTCATGCTGTTCCCGGCTGCTGGTCTTTCCCGCCCACTCATCCCCTTTCTGAGCTCAGCGCTGCCGGGGACTGGGGCCATAGATACACACAGGAGGACAGGGGCAGAAGGAGGAGTAGATCTAGCTCTCTCTCCTCTCCCGTCCGGCACGCGTTGGGGTGGAGGTGGAGGGATGTCAGTGCTGGCTCTGTAACAGACACAAACCTCTGCATGGATCCACAGACTGGGCTCCCCCCCCCCCACAGTCGGAATGCCAGGGCCCAGTCGCCAAGTGCGACTGCTGCGACCCTGGTTACTCAAAAAAAAAGATAGTCCTTCATACCATATTCCATATCTCAGATAGTCCTTTCTTGTTTTTTTGTGCACTATTAGGGATGGAGGTGTCAGAGGGGTCACACCAGACCTTAATCTCCTTTTTTCGACCCTGGTAACTCTGCCACTGTACTCAGGGCTCTCGCCCGTGATGGGGGAGGAATTCCGGGGTAGTGATGTAAAGGAGAGGACTGACTTGCGGTCCTCTCGGTATCGGGACGTATTTGGGGCCTGGAATTTTAGAGGTTCGGCGTGACATTCAGTCCCTACGGGGTTAAGCAGCCTCCAGGAAGCAGCAGATAAAACAGGAAGCTCTTAGTATTAGGGTGGTGGGGAGTAGGCGAGAGAGAGAAGCCTGTCGGAGCGCTGCACATGTGCTGGGAGCTGCCAAACGTCCGGAGTGGGACTGTGCTAACCTCGGGGTAAATTCCGTCTATCAACTTTGGATTTCTTTATGTTTCCTTTATTTTGTTTGTGCTGAAGATAAGCTGACTTTTCTGTTGACTGATGTTTCCTGTGTTGCTGAAGAAAGTGCTGTTTTGCATTTAACCACTTAGTGACTGCCCTATAGCAGTTTTTACCCTGCTTTGCGGCGGAGGTGGGGGGGGGGGGGGGGATTTTATTACTTCCCAACCTCTAAATTAGCTGAGCTCTGTAGAGTGTAACCTCGGCTCCCCACCCACTTTTTTTTTTTCTGAACTCTCAGACAAGCTGTACATTCTGGACTTTGAACTGATGTAAAGAAGAATGCAGATAAACCGGTACAACTTATGTAGGAGGATTTGTTTCATCTCTGTGTTATCGCCTGAGGCCAGTCACTTCACTTGGTATATGTGAGGATTTACAACCACTTTAACCACTTACGGACCGCCCGCCGCAGTTTTATGTCGGCTGTTTGAAGGAGGAGCTAGCTGCCATAGCCCCGGTATCCTCCTTTTCAACGGGCGGTCCGCTACAAGATGAAAGTGGTCTCTGCGGCGGATTCGCCGCAAGATCACTTTTATCGGTGGCAGGAGAGGGCCCCCTCCTCCCGCCGCGGTCTGGTGCCCTCCGCCACTTACCGTAGGCGATCGCGTCCTTTTGCTGGCTCAGTATGGAGACGAGTGAGGGGAAGATGGCCTCCATACAATTGCTGGGTGGAAGCGACGTCAAAACGTCGCTTCCGCCCACAGCTCTTAAAGGGCCATTTTTTTTAAACATTTTTTTTTTAAATGACAAATTTTTTTTTCTATTGCATTTTATTGTAAATATGAGATCTGACATCTTTTTGACCCCAGATCTCATATTTAAGAGGTCCTGTCATGCTTTTTTTCTATTACAAGGGATGTTTACATTCCTTGTAATAGGAATAAAAGTGACATTTAAAAAAAAAAAAAAGTGTAAAAATAAAAGGTAGAATAATTAAGAAAAAAAAAAAAAAATTATCACGCCCCGTCCCGACGAGCTCGCGTGCAGAAACGAACGCATACGTGAGTAGCGTTGGCATATGAAAACAGTGTTCAAACCACACGTGAGGTATCGCCACAATCGTTAGATCGAGAGCAATAATTCTAGCCCTAGACCTCCTCTGTAACTCAAAATATGCAACCTGTAGAATTTTTTAAACGTCGCCTGTAGATTTTTAAGGGTAAAAGTTTGTCGCCATTCCACGAGCGGGCGCAATTTTGAAGCGTGACATGATGGGTATCAATTTACTCGGCGTAACATTATCTTTCACAATATAAAAAAAAATTGAGCTAACTTTACTGTTGTCTTATTTTTTAATTTCAAAAATTGTATTTTTTCCTAAAAAAAGTGCGCTTGTAAGACCGATGCGCAAATACGGGTTGACAGAAAGTATTGCAACGACCGCCATTTTATTCTCTAGAGTGTTAGAACAAAAAAATGTATAAAGTTTTGGGGTTCTAAGTAATTTTCTAGCAAAAAAAAACTGTTTTTAACTTGTAAACAACAAATCTCAGAAAGAGGCTCGGTCCTTAAGTGGTTAACCACTTGCCGACCGCCCTACAACCGCGGTGCGGACTGCTAGTTCACGGAGGCCGTTCTATGACGGCCTACCGTGATTGGGCCCACCGCTCGCCCGCTGCAGTGCCGCTCTGTGACCAGGACACTGATCACACATTGAGGTAAAGAGCTAATCAGTGGTTCTTTACCACGTGATCAGCTGTGTCCAATCACAGCTGATCCCGGATGTAAAAAAAAAGCCATTTATTGGCACTACTTTCCTCATGCTGAGAGCATGAGGAGAGGAGAAGAGAGCCAATAACCGGCTTCTCTAAAAGGGATATCTACACTGATAATTAGGGTGTCCTGATTATCAGTGCAGTCCAAACAGTGCCCACCAGTGCTGCCAATGTGTGCCCCCCATCAGTGCCTCCTCGTCAGTGTCACCTATCAGTGTCCACCATTGCCACCTCATCACTGCCCATCAGTGCCTCATCAGTGTCACCTATCAGTGCCCACCATTGCCACCTCATCACTGCCCATCACTGTCACCTATCAGTATCCACCATTGCCTCCTCATCACTGCCCATCAGTGCCTCCTCATCAGTGTCACCTATCAGTGTCCACCATTGCCTCCTCATCACTGCCCATCAGTGCCTCTTCATCAGTGTCACCTATCAGTGTCCACCATTGCCACCTCATCACTGCCCATCAGTGCCTCATCAGTGTCACCTATCAGTGTCCACCATTGCCACCTCATCACTGCCCATCAGTGCCTCCTCATCAGTGTCAGCTATCAGTGTCCACCATTGCCTCCTCATCACTGCCCATCAGTGCCTCTTCATCAGTGTCACCTATCAGTGTCCACCATTGCCACCTCATCACTGCCCATCAGTGCCTCCTCATCAGTGTCACCTATCAGTGTCCACCATTGCCTCCTCATCACTGCCCATCAGTGCCTCCTCATCAGTGTCACCTATCAGTGTCCACCATTGCCACCTCATCAGTGTCACCTATCAGTGTCCACCATTGCCACCTCATCACTGCCCATCAGTGCTGCCTCATCAGTGTCACCTATCACTGCCCACCATTGCCACCTCATCACTGCCCATCAGTGCCTCTTCATCAGTGTCACCTATCAGTGTCCACCATTGCCACCTCATCACTGCCCATCAGTGCTTCCTCATCAGTGTCCACCATTGCCACCTCATCACTGCCCATCAGTGCCTCCTCATCAGTGTCGCCTATCAGTGCCCACCATTGCCACCTCATCACTGCCCATCAGTGCCTCCTCATCAGTGTCACCTATCAGTGTCCACCATTGCCTCCTCATCACTGCTAATCAGTGCCTCTTCATCAGTGTCACCTATCAGTGCCCACCATTGCCACCTGATCACTGCCCATCAGTGCCTCCTCATCAGTGTCATCTATCACTGCCCACCATTGCCACCTCATCACTGCCCATCAGTGCCTCCTTATCAGTGTCACCTATCAGTGTCCACCATTGCCACCTCATCAGTGTCACCTATCAGTGTCCACCATTGCCACCTCATCACTGCCCAACAGTGCTGCCTCATCAGTGTCACTTATCACTGCCCACCATTGCCACCTCATCACTGCCCATCAGTGCCTCTTCATCAGTGTCACCTATCAGTGTCCACCATTGCCACCTCATCACTGCCCATCAGTGCTTCCTCATCAGTGTCCACCATTGCCACCTCATCACTGCCCATCAGTGCCTCCTCATCAGTGTCGCCTATCAGTGCCCACCATTGCCACCTCATCACTGCCCATCAGTGCCTCCTCATCAGTGTCACCTATCAGTGTCCACCATTGCCACCTCATTACTGCTAATCAGTGCCTCTTCATCAGTGTCACCTATCAGTGCCCACCATTGCCACCTCATCACTGCCCATCAGTGCCTCCTCATCAGTGTCATCTATCACTGCCCACCATTGCCACCTCATCACTGCCCATCAGTGCCTCCTCATCAGTGTCACCTATCAGTGTCCACCATTGCCACCTCATCACTGCCCAACAGTGCTGCCTCATCAGTGTCACCTATCACTGCCCACCATTGCCACCTCATCACTGCCCATCAGTGCCTCTTCATCAGTGTCACCTATCAGTGTCCACCATTGCCACCTCATCACTGCCCATCAGTGCTTCCTCATCAGTGTCCACCATTGCCACCTCATCACTGCCCATCAGTGCCTCCTCATCAGTGTCGCCTATCAGTGCCCACCATTGCCACCTCATCACTGCCCATCAGTGCCTCCTCATCAGTGTCACCTATCAGTGTCCACCATTGCCTCCTCATCACTGCTAATCAGTGCCTCTTCATCAGTGTCACCTATCAGTGCCCACCATTGCCACCTCATCACTGCCCATCAGTGCCTCCTCATCAGTGTCATCTATCACTGCCCACCATTGCCACCTCATCACTGCCCATCAGTGCCTCCTCATCAGGGTCACCAATCAGTGTCCACCATTGCCACCTCATCAGTGTCACCTATCAGTGTCCACCATTGCCACCTCATTACTGCCCATCAGTGCTGCCTCATCAGTGAAGGAGAAAAATTACCTGTTTTCAAAATTTTATGTCAAACTAACTTTTTTTTTTTTTCAAAATGTTATTTGTTTATTTAGCAAAAAATTAAAAAACCCCAGTGATGATTTCATGCCACCAAAAGAAAGTTCTATTTGTGTGAAAAAAAAATGATAAAAATCTCATTTGGGTACAGCGTTGCATGACCGCGCAATTGTCATTCAAAGTGCTGCAATGCTCAAAGCTAAATATTTGGCCTGGGCAGGAAGGGGGTAGAAGTGCCCAGTAGGCAAGTGGTTAAGTTTAAATATAACTCCAACCCAAGAAACCCTTGCTGGGCTTTCCCTATGTTAGAGAGTTAGCCAAAGAAAGTGTGCCTTCCTACCACAGCAGATGGTATTCCACCAACATGTTAGGAGCTTGTGGCACTAACTGCTATTAATTCTATGCAATAATCATTTTTGACATTCTTTGTCCTTGCCAACTGGATGTTGGAGCAACATGACAAATAAACAGTGTTTCTCCACACAGGCCGTAACCTGGATCTGTTCGCCAAAATACGATTACGCCGCTGGATTCTTCAGAATGGAAGATGACAGACGCCAGAAGATTAGGAGTATACTAAGACTCACAGTGGAGTTTATCTGTCAGCTGACCGGAGAGGTGAGGAGGATTCTGGGAGGTCACATGACATCACTCTTATCTCTAATAATAAAACACAGACCTGACCGGAGAGGTGAGGAGGATTCTGGGAGGGTCACATGACATCACTCTTATCTCTATTAATAAAACACAGACCTGACCGGAGAGGTGGGGAGGATTCTGGGAGGTCACATGACATCACTCTTATCTCTATTAATAAAACACAGACCTGACTGGAGAGGTGAGGAGGATTCTGGGAGGTCACATGACATCACTCTTATCTCTATTAATAAAACACAGACCTGAGGAGGATTCTAGGGCAGCCATAGTGACCTAACTACTATCTCATTGTGTTGACATCATGACTTGTATCAGCTCATATGTTTTACTCATTGTATAGGATTGCATAATAGTAAGGAAGTCATCTGGTACAAATGGGAGGCCTAATCCCTCCCAGAGGCCATCCGAAAGCCCCACCATGGAATCTCCACCTCCCTCCCTGACACCTGAGCAACACCATGACTGGAAGTTGTTACAACTGATTAACAAAATCATTGAGCTGCTGACAGGAGAGGTGAGCGGTGCCGGGAATTCTGGGACATTATCCAGTAACAGACAAGGGATGTGTCTGGATGGTGACTGTATCATTGTGTGTGTCAGGTTCCTATAAGGTGTCAGGATGTCACTGTCTATTTCTCCATGGAGGAGTGGGAGTATTTGGAAGGACACAAGGATCTCTACAAGGACGCCATGAGTGGGAACCAGCCGCAGATCACATCACTGGGTAAGAGGAGACTTAATTTCTTGTAAAGGGGAGAAGAGTATTGAGGATCTACCTAGATAATCCCATAGAGACAATATACTTATTCAGTGTGTGTGTGTGTGTGTGTGTGTTTCCTTTAGATGGATCCAGTAACAGAAACCCACCAGAGATGTGTCCCTATCTTCTGTATTCCCGGGACTCCACACAGGAAAGCCACAATACCCTTCAGGAAAAGGTTAAATAATCTGTAGCAACCGAAGAAGCTTTTGTAGGCCTTAAATTTGAGGTTTTCTCACCATGGTTCTGCCCTCTACACATTATTTTAGGTCGTAAACCAAAAGACACCAGAGATGGCAAACTGTTCCAGTAGGGAGAAGAGGCCAGAAGAACCAGCCACAAAGACCACCGGTGAGGTCATATATTAGTGCTGCCTCGAAACTAATGCATTGTAATTACATCTGAAGAAGACAACTCTTAAAGCCATCTACACTCAAACACATTAAATGCCTTTGGCACTTTGGAGAGATGTTGTACAAAAAAGTAAATCAATCTTAAAAAATATAACAAATTTTATTCAAAATACATATTATATAAAGATATCCATAACAGTGTACAAAGTCCTTTGATAAGCCAAAGAATCGATTTATCAACAATAAAAAATGCTATATGGCAGTAAATAGGCAGCGATGGTCAAACATTATCGTAAATCTTGACACATTTCGTGAACCAACGTTCACTTCTTCAGAAGATACTCCATTATTGTTGATCAACCATACAAAAAAAAATCTAAAAATGTACCACACACAGACCATCAGTGGTTGGATGTTGGGCGCAAAAGGAAAAGGTCCAGTCAGAAAACGCCTATACCGGGAGCTGTGGAAGAGGCGGAGAGCCACAATACCTGGGGCATATAACGGAACCACAGTGTGGAAGGTGGACATTAAAGATTAGGGCCAACACCATGTCCATATGAAAGAACCTTCATCTGCAGATCCGGAAGAAGCAGCTCCCAGAGTAATTAGCATACATCTTCTCTGCTTGCTGGTTTGTGATTGGTTATCTAAACGCATTTCTGCTGATATTAAGAAAGTGTGTGTATTTTATACAGATGAATCCAGTAAAAGAAACCCACCAGAGGGGTGTCCCCATCTTCTGTCTTCCCGGGAACCCTCACAGATGGCTTACTTCATCCCACAAAAAGAGGTAACTCATTCTAAACCAGTAATGCTGACCAAGAACATGTTTTAAAGTGTATGTAAAGCCAAAACTTGTTTTCAATTTCAGATTGAGTAAGAAATGGTTAAAATCCCTGTCAGGTTTTTGATGCCCCTTGTTTCTCTTAGAGGGAGTTCCCATCAGTTCCTGTCCTGGAAATGCAACAGTGATAGGAAAGTTCTTCAAAATTAATGAAAATCCCTACTTACCCAGCTGTCACTGAAACAGGTTGTCCCCATTGTACGATTTCCATCGCCTTTTGTTCCAGTGACATCCCAATAACTTTCTGTCCCTATAAGGAAAGTTGTGGATTGCCGCTCAGGTCCCTGCATCCAAATGTGGTAGACTCACATCATGTGTGCTGGCCTGGGAAAAGGAGCTCTGCAGCCACGCTCCCCAACGTGTTTTGCCCTGCCCTCAGGGCTTAGTTATGGAGTAAGTAAAAGCAGCCACAGCCTAGCTCTATCTAGGCCATGCTTCCCAACATGTTTTGCCCTTCCCTCAGGGCTTAGTCATGGAGGAAGCAAAAGCCACCTCAGTCTAGATCTCTCTAGACCATGCTCCACGACGTGTTTCCCCTGCCCTCAGGACATGGTCATGGAGGAGGTAAAAGCAGCGTCAGCCTAGCTCCATCTAGGCCACGCCCCCCAGCATGTTTTGTAGATTGCTGCTCGGATCCCTGCGTCCAAATGTGTTAGACTCACACCATTAAATGAATGGTATATCAGCGCATGTATGCAAAAAAAAACAAAACAAAAGCAGCTGGACACCAGGGTCAAACAATCAAATCCTTCAAGTCAAAATATAAAAATAGGTGCAGCGCTAAACAAATAAAACCAAAAAAGAGAGCGTCCAGGGATATAAAGAAGATGACAATATAACAAAAGTCCTTCAGTAGATATTAAGAGCAGTGACAATGTCCAGACTTCCTGTAGAATTCCACCAAACAAACGTGATTTAATGCCAATAATGTGTGACTGATAGAAGTGCCCTTCACCAAAAACTGAATGGCCTCTCACCTGATGACCAGGACCCTTAAATTATAGAGGGTCATGAAAGCATTCCCATAAGGGTCATAGAGAGTGATGGTTCAATCCGGTGATAGGGAACTCTGCCAGGTCCCACGTAGCAGGGGGTCAGGATAAATCATGAATCATAAAGATAAAAAGGGAAAAATATAGTGCTCTCCGTTTGCCAAACTTTAATATAAAAGATAAAAATTACACTTACATGACAGGCACTTCACAAGTGCCAGGGCGATACCAGTGCACAACAAAGCGGTGTGTATACATGAGATGGAGCATGCGCAGTGGCCGCGGATGACGTCACGACGTCACGTTCTGGACGCGTTGCGTCCCAGTGGGCGGGGACTTCCTCAGCAGATTCTGCTGAGGAAGTCCCCGCCCGCTGGGACGCAACGCGTCCAGAACATGACGTCGTGACGTCATCCGCGGCCACTGCGCATGCTCAATCTCATGTATACACACCGCTTTGTTGTGCACTGGTATCGCCCTGGCACTTGTGAAGTGCCTGTCATGTAAGTGTAATTTTTATCTTTTATATTAAAGTTTGGCAAACGGAGAGCACTATATTTTTCCCTTTTTATCTTTATGATTCATGATTTATCCTGACCCCCTGCTACGTGGGACCTGGCGGAGTTCCCTATCACCGGATTGAACCATCACTCTCTATGACCCTTATGGGAATGCTTTCATGACCCTCTATAATTTAAGGGTCCTGGTCATCAGGTGAGAGGCCATTCAGTTTTTGGTGAAGGGCACTTCTATCAGTCACACATTATTGGCATGAAATCACATTTGTTTGGTGGAATTCTACAGGAAGTCTGGACATTGTCACTGCTCTTAATATCTACTGAAGGACTTTTGTTATATAGACTCACACCATGGTTGCTGGTTCGGGAGAAGAAGCCAGACTTTGAATACACTGAAAGGAGAAAGTCCCGATCGTCACACTCCGGAAGAACCCAATAGTCTTGGAAGTGAAAGCAGAATCAACCTAGCTGCGTCTAGGCTTCGCTCCCTGACGTGCTTTGCCCTGCCCTCAGTACTTAGTCATGGAGGAAGTAAAAGCAGCTTCAGCCCAGCTCTGGCTAGGCCATGCTTACTGATATATTTTGCTCTGACCTCGGGGCATGGTCATGGAGTAGGTAAAAGCAACCTCAGCCTAGCTCTGGGGCTTAGTCATGGAGGAAGTAAAAGCAGTCTCAGCTTAGCTCCGTCTAGGCCATGCTCCCCAGCGTGTTTTGTGGATTGCTGCTCAGCTCCATGCATCCAAATGTGTTGGACGCAGACTCACACCATGGGTGCTGGTTCGGGAAAAGGTGCCTGACTTTGAATACACTGAAAGGAGAAAGTCCTAATCGTCACACTGCGGAAGAACCCAATAGTCATGGAAGTAAAAGCAGACTCCACCTAGCTGCGTCTAGGCTTTGCTCCCTGAAGTGTTTTGCCTGCTTTCAGTACCTGGTCATGGAGGAAATAAAAGCAGCCTCAGCCCACCTCCATCTAGGCCATGCTTAGTGATGTGTTTTGCTCTGTCCTTGGGGCATGGTCATGGAGTAGGTAAAAGCAACCTCAGCCTAGCTCCGAGGCTTATGCCCCATACACACTATTAGATTTTCTGCAGATTTCTGTCTTCAGATTTACCAAAACCATATAATATGAGGTCAAACCTTAAGCGTTTCAATATGTTTGCAATCAGGCAGGCCCTTGCACTACATGGTTTTGGTAAATCGGAAGACAAAAATCTGCAGAAAATCTAATAGTGTGTATGGGTCATAAGTCATGGAGGAAGTAAAAGGCGTCTCGGCTTGGCTCCATCTAGGCTATGCTCCTCAAAATGTTTCTCCCTGCCGGGCATGGTCATGGAGGTAATAAAAGCAGTCTCAGCCTAGCTCCATCTAGGCCACGCTCCCTGACGTGTTTCATCCTGCCCTCAGGGCTGTGTCATGGAGGAAGTAAAAGCAGCCTCAGCCTATCTCCGGGGCTTAGTCATGGAGGAAGTAAAGGAAATCTCAGCCTAGCTCCCTCTAGGCAATGCTCTCTGACCTGTTTTTCTCTGCCCTCGGGGCATGGTCATGGAGGAGGTAAAGCAGCCTCAGCCTAGGCCACGCTCCTTAACATGTTTTGCCCTGCTTTCGGAGCTTAGTAATGGAGGAAGTAGAAGCAGTCTCAGTCCAGCTCCATCTAGGCCACGCTTCCAACACATTTCTTTCTGCCCCTGGGGCTTAGTCATTGAAGACTAACTCCCCGGGCAGGGCGAAACGTGTTGGGGGCGTAACCTATACAGAGCTAGGTTGAGGCTGCTTTTACTTCCATGACCATCAGGGTCCTTCCTGAGTGCAGCGATCTGGAATTTCAACTTTCTGTCCTGTTTGACAGTGGTCACCAAAACGAGAGGATGACTCAGTGAGGACACATACAATGATAAAATGCGCCAGGAGGTCTAACATTTCCGCACTCTTGAGGAAAAAAAAGTTTTTGCTGCAGATACATTCAAACTTATACCACCACTGTTCTGCTCTCTACGCTCTACTTTAGGTACATAATCAGATAGACGCACAAGCTTTAAGGCAGACAAACGACAGTGATGATATAGAGAAGATCCGCGGGGTTCCAGCTGTTGAGACCACAGGTGATGTCATATAGCTGCTGTATCACACGGCTAGATGTTTTAATTTTACTGAACATTTGTTTAATGAGTGACTTCCCCTAAAATCTCTTGGAGTTGAGCAGAATTTGATTACCCCCCTCCTCCTCTGCCAGCATGGACATGACAGATTGGACTTGCTTTTTGAACTGAACTGCTTGCATGAATATTCTAAGCTAGCCTTTCTCAAACTTTATAATATGGAGAACCCCTTGAAATAATGTCTGTCTCAGGGAACCCCTGCTAAAAATGTTTGCCATCTACAGGTCACTGATATGTAATAATCAAGGAGAAGAACGTTCCCTACATTTGTTCCATATCATTGGTTTCCGTGGCATGTTATTTGAGTGGCATTAATTGCTCATTGCTCAAGGAACCACTACAACCTCTGAAGGAACCCTAGGGTTTCACAGAACCCTGGTTAACAAAGCCTGTTCTAAGCCAATACTCAATGTATTGTTGTAGAGCCCTTTAAAAAGTTCATGATATGGCATTTCTAAGACCCTGCTTTGCTTCCACCTCCTGGGCCCCTCTGTTGACCGATGGGGCCCAAACAAATGTAATTTAAGCCCTGGTAAGCAAGTAGATGTAGGGGTGTGGTCTAGTAACATCCACTTAGTATTTTGGGTAGAAACAAAGCTGCCCTAGGCATTTAGCTAATGGGACCTGGGCCTAGTACAACGGTGCCAGTTGTACTGCCTTATCAGCGGCCCTGGGGTAGATAAAAAAATGTTTATGCCTTTGTTTAAAGGTCTTGCTTAATCTGGTGCCCAGAAACCAATAGTTGTTTGGGCCAGCCCACAAGGAGACATGAACTTCACCACAAAAACTGAATATTAGAGACTAGCAGTTTGTTTGCAGACAACTTTGTATAATCTGAGTATTAACTCTGTCCTCTTCACCGTGCAGTCACTCTTCTATTGCATTTCCAAGCACGCGAGTGGAGCTATGAAGATTCAAGGAGTCAACCCCCTAGTGTCTACCCAAAGTCGAAAAATATTAAAATTCATGAACTGACCCCTTGAACCAGTTTAAATTCCAATTTAATAAACACACAGCCAGGGTTGCTGCCCTGCTCTTTAATGCCCCATATTTCCCAGGATGTTCTAATTCTTACTGACTCAAACTGTAGAAAAAAATATTGCTTTTCATTATTTTAACATTTTATTCTTTTCATGTTTAAACAAATTGCAGAACAAAATGGAGATTCCAAAGCCGAAACAAATAATTATTTTTCTACTTCAAACCAAACTGAAGCCAGCCCTGCTATGGACAACTCAACGATAACCTGTGGGGATGATACAAACTCTGGTTCTGTAAAGGACACAAATAATGTCTCCAAGAGCAAAGCAACAAAAGAAAAAAAACATTTCAACGATGGAACGAGGAACTTCAACGATGTGGTTGGTCACAGCCCCATCAGTTCAAAGCAACCTGAAGCTAATGCTATAACTTCAAACCCAACTGAACTGGGCACCATCGCGTCAAACCAAACTGAAAATGACACAATCATTTTTAAGCCAACAGAAGCCATTGTCATCATGTCAAACCAAGACAAAGCTGACACCATCATTTCAAAGCAAATTGAAGCCGACACCATCACTTTGATGCAAACTGAAGCTAACACCATCATTTCAACCCCAAACGAAGAGGACTCCATGAATTCAAAGCAAACTGAAGCTGACACCATCACTTTGATGCAAACTGAAGCTAACACCATCATTTCAACCCCAACTGAAGAGGACTCCATGAATTCAAAGCAAATTGAAGCTGACACTGACACCTCAAACCCAATTCAAGAGGATGCTATGACTTCAAATCAAACTGAAGCTGACACCATCACTTTTATTCCAACTCAAGAGGATTCCATCCCTTCAAAGCAAACTGAAGCTAATGCCATCACTTCAAACCCAACTCAAGAGGATTCCATACCTTCAAAGCAAACTGAAACTGATGCCATTACTTCAAACCCAACCAAAGAAAACATCACCACTTCAAACCCAAATGAAGAGGATGCCTTGACTTCAAATCAAATTAAAGCTGACATTACCTCTCCAAACCCAACTGAATTCAATGCCTTTACTTCAAAGCAAGATGAACCTGCAGATAGCCCTACGAGAGCTTTTAGGAGCAATATACTCCCTCGTCCTTTAATGAACACAAACAGTGTCTTCAGTCTTGAAGTACCGGAAAGTATAAGTCATAGGAACCCAGCTGAAGAGGATGCACTGATTTCAAAGCAAACTGAAGCTTATGTTATTACTTCAAGCCCAATTGAATCCAATGCCTCCAATTCAATACAAGCTGAAGCTGAAGCTGCAGATAGCCCAACAAGAGCTTTCAGGGGCAGTATACTCCCTCATCCTTTAATTAACACAAACAGTGTCTTGAGACACGAAGAACCGAAAAATGTAAAATCTAGGAAAACCAGTGCTATGGTTGGCCAGGCCATCATCACTTCAAACCAAACTGAAGCCAACTCTGCTCCAAGTAAACCAATAGGAGCGTTCAGGGATGATGCACTCCTTCCTCCTTCTGAAGCATTAAAAAAGAATACAATTAAAAATTCCACACCTGTGGCTGGTCACAGCACCATAACGTCAAATCAAACAGAAGCCAACTCTGCTGTGAATTACCCAACAACTAGGTGCAGAGATGATGCACTCCCTGTTCCTCTAAAAGACGCAAATGACATTTTCAATTTTGAGGCAATAAAAAATAAAAGAATTAGGAACTCCAGGTCTGTGATTGGTCCTGGCATCTTCAATTTTAACCAAGCTGAAGCCAATTCTGATGTGGATACCCCAAGAAGAGCTTTCAGGGATTTAACATTCCTTGCTCCTTTAAGGAGCACACCTAACCGCTTCAATTTCAAAGAGAAAACGTTAAGGATTACAATTCAAAATTCCTTAGCTATGGTTGGTCACAGAACCACAGTGGCAAACCAAATTGAAGCTGACCCAGTTGTGGAAAACCCAACAACCGCCTTGGACTTAACACTCCCTGCTCCTTTAAAGAACACAAACAATGTCTCTAATTTTGAGGCAATGAAATATAAAAAAGATAAGGACTCCAAGACTGCGGTTGGTCACAGCAGCATAACTTCAATCCAAACCAAAGTCATCTCAGTTTTAAATAATCCAACAACAACCGGCGCAGACGAGGCACTTCCTGCTCCATTAAAGGACACCAATAACATCTCAAATTCCAAAACCACAGAGGAGAAACAAATTCAGAATTTTAGTGGTGTGGTTGGCCACAGCCCCATCACTAGAAGCCAAGCCGAAGCAAACTCCACTACAAATAACCCAACAACAACTTGCAGGGATGACGCAACCCTGGCACCTGTAAATTACACAATTGACCTCTCCAACTCAAGTGCAACAAAAAAATTGAAAACAACCACAGCTGTTGGTCACAGCGCAATAATGTCAAGCCAAACTGAATCAGACTTAGCTTTGAAGTTTCCAACAATTGCTTATAGGGATGATACTCTCCCTGCTCCTTTAAAGGACATGGATATTGTCCGTAATCCTGAGGCAATGACAAATGAGAACATTCAGAACTCCAAGTCTACGGTTGGTCACAATGCCATAATCTCAAATCAAAGCAAAGCTGTCTTTGCTGTGGATAACCCAACAACATCTCATAGGATAGATCCACAGATTACTCTTTCAAGCAATCCCGAGGCAATCACAAACGAGAATATTACAAACTACAAGTCTACGGTTGATCACAGTGCCATGACTTCAAACCAAGCCAAAGCTGACTCTGCTACGACTAACCCAACAACAATTTGCAGGGAAGATTCACATATTGCGTCTTTAAAGGACACAAATAACGTCTCCAATTACGAAGAAACAAAAAAGAATACAATTTTTAATTCCACATCTGTGATCGTTTACAGCACTATCACTTCAAAGCAAACGGGGGCTGACTCTGCTTTGAATAAACCAGCAACTACCTGCAGGGACTATAGTCACGGTCCTTTTATTGACACAAATAGTGTTTCCAACTCAGACATGACAAACGGGGAAAAAAGTGGAAATCCCACATCTGCGGTTGGTCATGGTGCCATAACTTCAAACCAAACTGAAGGTGACTCAGTTGTGGAGAAACTAACAGGAGCTTTCATGGACAATACACACCCTGCTTCTTTAAAGGACCCAAGTAAGATCTCCAATTCTGAGGCAATGGAAAATACAAACATGAAGAACTCCAAGTCAACGTCTGGTCACAGTGCCCCCACTTCAAACCAAACTAAAGGTGACTCAGCTGTGTATAACCCAACAGCATCTTGTAGAGAAAATGCACATACTGCATCTTTGAAGGACACAAATAATTTCTCCAACTCTAAAGAAACAATAAAAGATAAAATTAAGAACTCCACGTCTGTGATTGTTTATAGCGCCATTACTTCAAACCGAACCGAAGCTGATTCTGCTTTGAATAAGCAAGCAACAACCTGCAGAGACCATACACTTTCTCCTCCTTTAAATGACACAAATAAGGTTTCTGACTCAGACACTGCTAACGGGGAAAACATTAAAAATCCCACACCTGTGGTTGGTCATGGTGCCATATCCTTGAACCAAACTAAAGTTGACTCAGTTGTGGAAAACCCAACAGCAGTTTGCAGGGACCATACACTCCCTGCTTCTTTAACAGACACAAATAACGTCTCAAATATCCAGGTAACGAAAAAGAGATTTACTTACAGTGCCTTCACTTCAAACCAAACCGAAGCTGATTCTGCTTTGAATAAACAAGCAACAACCTACAAGGACAATACACGTTTTCCTCCTTTATGTGACACAAATAAAATTTCTGACTCAGACACTGCAAACAGGGAAATAATCAGAAATCCCACATCTGTGGTTGGTCATGGTGCCATAACTTTGAACCAAACTGAGGTTGACACAGTTCTGGAAAACCCAACAGCAGCTTGCAGTGACAATACACTTCCTGCTTCTTTAAAGGACACAAATACCATATCAAATTCGCAAGCAACGAAAAAGAGAATTACCTTCAGTGCCATCACTTCAAACCCAACCGAAGCTGATTCTGCTTCGAATAAGCGAGCAACAACCTGCGGGGACAATACACTTTCTCTTCCTGTAAATGACACAAGTAAGGTTTCTGACTCAGACACTGCAAACAGGGAAAACATTAGAAATCCCACACCTGTGGTTGGTCTTGGTGCCATACCTTTGAACAAAACTAAAGTTGACTCCGTTGTGGAAAACCCAACAGCAGTTTGCCGGGACAATACACTCCCTGCTTCTTTACCGGACACAAATAACGTCCCAAATATCCAAGCAATGAAAAAGAGATTTACTTACAGTGCCTTCACTTCAAACCAAACCGAAGCTGATTCTGCTTCAAATAAGCAAGCAACAACCTGCAAGGACAATACACGTTTTCCTCCTTTATGTGACACAAATAAAATTTCTGACTCAGACACTGCAAACGGGGAAATAATCAGAAATCCCACATCTGTGGTTGGTCATGGTGCCGTAACTTCAAACCAAACTGAGGTTGACACAGTTCTGGAAAACCTAACAGCAGCTTGCAGTGGCAATACACTCCCTGCTTCTTTAAAGGACACAAATAACATCTCAAATTCGCAAGCAACGAAAAAGAGAATTACATTTAGTGCCATCACTTCAAACCCAACCGAAGTTGATTCTGCTTCGAATAAGCGAGCAACAACCTGCGGGGACAATACACTTTCTCTTTCTGTAAATGACACAAATAAAGTTTCTGACTCGGGCACTGCAAACATGGAAAAAAGTAGAAATCCCACATCTGTGGTTGGTCATGGTGCCGTAACTTCGAATGAAACTGAGGTTGACACAGTTCTGGAAAACCCAACAGCAGCTTGCAGTGGCAATACACTCCCTGCTTCTTTAAAGGACACAAATAACATCTCAAATTTGCAAGCAACGAAAAAGAGAATTACATTTAGTGCCATCACTTCAAACCCAACCGAAGTTGATTCTGCTTCGAATAAGCGAGCAACAACCTGCGGGGACAATACACTTTCTCTTTCTGTAAATGACACAAATAAGGTTTCTGACTCAGACACTGCAAACAGGGAAAACATTAGAAATCCCACATCTGTGGTTGGTCATGGTGCCATAACTTCGAATGAAACTGAGGTTGACTCAGTTGTGGAAAACCCAACAGCAGCTTGCAGGAACAAAGCACTCCCTGCTTCTTTAAAGGACGAATATAACATCTCAAATTTCCAAGCAAAAAAAAAGAGAATTGCTTACAGAGCCTCCACTTCAAATCAAACCAAAGCTGATTCTGCTTTGAATAAGCAAGCAACAAACAGCAAGGACAATACACATTCTCTTCTTTTAAGTGACACAAACCGACCCGAAGCTGATTCTGCTTCGAGTAAGCAAGCAACTACCTGCAAGGACGATACACTTTCTCCTCCTTTAAGTGACACAAATAAAGTTTCTGACTCGGACACTGCAAACATGGAAAAAATTAGAAACTCCACACTTGTGGATGGTCATGCTGCCATAACTTCGAACCAAACCCAGGTTGACTCAGTTGGGGAAACCCCAACAGAAGCTGGCAGGGACAAAACACTCCCTGCTTCTTTAAAAGACACAAATAACGTCTCCTCTTTCCAACTAACAAAAAAGAGAATTGCTTACAGCGCCTTCACGTTAAACCGAACTAAAGCTGATTCTGCTTTGAATAAGCAAGCAACAACCTGCAAAGACAATACACATTCTCTTCTTTTAAGTGACACAAACCGACCCAAAGCTGATTCTGCTTCGAATAAGCAAGCAACAACCTGCAAGGACAATACACTTTCTCCTCCTTTAGGTGACACAAATAAAGTTTCTGACTCAGACACCGCAAACATGGAAAATATTAGAAATCCCAAACCTGTGGTTGGCCATAGTGCCATAACTTCGAACCAAACTGAGGTTGACTCAATTGTAGAAAACCCAACAGCAGCTTGCAGGGACAATACACACTCTGCTTCTTCAAAGGACACAAATAACATCTCAAGTTTCCAAGCAACAAAAAAGAGAATTACTTACAAAGCCATGACTTCAAACCGAACCGAAGCTGATTCTGCTTTGAATAAGCAAGCAACAACCTGTGGGGACAATACACTTTCTCCTCCTTTAAGTGAGACAAATAAAGTTTCTGACTCGGACACTGCAAAAATGGAAAAAATTAGAAATCCCACACCTGTGATTGGCCATAGTGCCATAACTTCGAACCAAACTGAGGTTAACTCAGTTGTGGAAAACCCAACAGCAGCTTGCAGGGACAATACACACTTTGCTTCTTTAAAGGACACAAATAACATCTCAAGTTTCCAAGCAACAAAAAAGAGAATTACTTACAAAGCCATGACTTCAAACCGGACCAAAGCTGATTCTGCTTTGAATAAGCAAGCAACAATTTGTGGGGACAATACACTTTCTCCTCCTTTAGGTGACACAAATAAAGTTTCTGACTCAGACACTGCAAAAAGGGAAACTCCCACACCTGTGGTTGGTCATGGTGCCATGACTTCAAACCAAACTGAGGTTGACTCAGTTGTGGAAAACCCAACAGCAGCTTGCAGGGACAATACACTCCCTGCTTCTTTAAAGGACACAAATAACATCTCAAATTTCCAGGCAACAAGAAAGAGAAAAATTCAGGACCCTGATGGTGTGACGAGTTCCAGTCCCATCACTTCAAGTCATACCGAAACGTACCCAACTTTGAATAACCCAACACCAACTTGCAGGCTTGATTCACTCCTTGCTGTTTTAAAGAGGACTATTAACAAGGCCAATGCCAAAGCACCCAAAAAAATGAAAAACTCTACAACTGTGGTCGGTCACAGCACCATAACGTCAAACCAAACCAAATCGGACTCTGCTTTAAATAACCCAACAATATCTTGCAGCGATAATGCACTCCCAGCTCCTTCAAAGGGTACAGATAATGTCTCTAAGTTTGAGACCATAAATAAAATGAAGACATCCAGGTCTGTGGTTGGTCACAATGCCATAACTTTAAACCAAATCAAAACTGACTTTGCTGTGGATAAACCAACAGAATCGCATAGGATATATTCACCCTTTGTTCTTTTAAAGGATATAAATAAAGTCTATAATTATAAAGACAAAATAAAAAATAAAATTCCTAATTCGGAGTCTGTGGTTGGTCACAATGCTATAGCTTCAAACCAAAGCAAAGCTAAATCTGCCGTGGATAGCCCAACAACATCTCGTAGGGTAGAGTCACACATTGCTCTTTTTAAGGACACAAATGAGGTTTCCAAATCTGAAGAAACAAAAAAGAATAAAACTGAGAACTCCAACTCTGTGTTTGGTTACAATACCAGAACTTCAAACCAAAGCAAAGTTGGCTCTACTGTGGATAACCCAACAACATCTCATAGAATGGATTCGCACATTGCTCTTTTAAAGGATACAAATAATGTCTTCAATTATGAAGAGAGAGATAAGATTAAAATTAAGATCTCCAGGTCTATGGCTGGTTACAGTGCCACAACTTCCATCCAAAGCAAAGTTGAATCTGCTGTGGATAACCCAACAACATCTCGTAGGGCTGATTCACAAATTGCTATTTTAAAAGACACAAATATAGTTTCCAATTATGAAGAAACAAAAAAGAATAAATCTAAGAACTCCAGGTCTGTGGTTGGTCATAGTGCCACAACTTCCATCCAAAGCAAAGCTGAATCTGCTGTGGATAACCCAACAACATCTCGTAGAGTAGAGTCACAAAGTGCTCTTGTAAAGAACACAAATAATGTTTCCAATTATGAAGAAACGAAAAAGAATAAAACTAAGAACTCCAAGTCTGTGGTTGGTTACAATACCAGAACTTCAAATCAAAGCAAGGTTGGCTCTGCTGTAAATAACTCAACAACATCTCGTAGGGTAGGGTCACGCATTGCTCTTTTAAAAGACACAAATAATGTCTCCAATTATAAAGCAACAAAAAAGAATAAAACTAAGAACTCCAAGTCTGTGGTTGGTTACAATACCAGAACTTCAAACCAAAGCAAAGCTGACTCTGCTGTGGATACCCCAACAACATCTCATAGGATAGATTCACACATTGTTCTTTTAAAGGGCACAAATGTCTTCAATTATGAAGAAACAACTAAGAATATAATTAGGATCACCAAGCCTGTGGTTAGTCACAGCGCCATAACTTCCATCCAAAGCAAAGTTGGTTCTCCTGTGGATAACTCAACAACATCTCGTAGGGTAGATTCGCAAGTTGCTGTTTTAAAGGACAAAAATAATGTCTCCACTCATGAAGAAATAAACAAGAATAAAATTAAGATCTCCAAGCCTGTGGTTGGTCACAATGCCATAACATCAAACCAAAGCAAAGTTGACTCTGCTGTAAATAACCCAACAACATCTCATAGGATAGATTCACTCATTGCTCTTTTTAAGGACTCAAATGATGTCTCCAGTAATGAAGAAACAAAAAAGAATACAATTAAGAACTCCAAGCCTGTGGTTGATCACAGTGACATAATGTCAAACCAAAGTCAAGTTGACTCTGCAGTGGATAACCCAACAACATCTCATAGGACAGAGCCACACATTGCTCTAGTAAAGGACACAAATAAGATCACCAATTATAAAGAAACAAAAAAGAACTCCAAATCTGGGATCATCCATAGCGCCATCACTTTAAACCAAACTGAAGCTGACTCTGCTTGGAACAGGCCAGGTACAAGCTGCAGGGACAATACACTTCCTCCTCCTCTAAATGACATAAATATTGTTTCCAACTCAGATATGACAAAAGGTGAAAAAATTAAAAATCCCACATCTACAGATGATCATGGTTCCAAAACTCCAAACCAAACCAATGTCTACCCAGCTGTGCATGACCCAACAGGAGCTTGCAGGGACAATACACTTCCTGCTTCTTTAAAGGACCCAAATAATGTCCCCATTTCCAAACCAACAGAAACTAAAACAATGAAGAACTCTGAGTCTGCGGTTGGTCAAGGTGCCATAATGTCAAATCAAACCGAAGTAAACTTTGCATTGAATGACCCAACAACCTGTATGCATGATAGTTTTCCTGGTCCTTTAAAAGACGCAAATAATGTCTCCAACCCTGATTCAACGAAAGGGAAAGAAATGAAAAATTCCACAGCTGTGGGTGGTAACAGCACCATAGGGTCAAACAAAACTGAGACCAACTCTAATATTGATGCGCCAACGGGAGTTTGCAGTGGAGGTACACCAACTGCCCCTATGAATGGTACAAATACTATTTCGAATTCAGAGGAAACAAAGGTAAAAACCCCCAAAAATGCAAATCATGGACCTGCTCAGGTTGGCTTATCTCTGAATAACCCAACAAAAGATTGCAGTGACGACCCCACAGCCATTCCTGTGAAAGATACAGATAATGACTGTTCCAAACCTAAGGACCCAAAAGTGATGAGAAAGCGGAAGAGAGAAAGAAAGCACAAATGTCCAGATTGCGGGAAGATGTTTTTATTCAATGCACATCTAGTGGTGCATTATCGAACTCACACAGGAGAGAGGCCTTTCCCTTGTCTTGAATGTGGCAAGAGCTTTCTCTGTAAGACCCGACTCGCGGCACATAAAGTATTCCATACCAAGGAGAGGCTGTATTCTTGCTCTGAGTGCAATAAAAGCTTCTACAACAGCACTCATCTCCAGGTTCACCGAAAAATCCACAAAAATGAACGACCTTATGTATGTGCCGAGTGTGGGAAGACATTTATCCACTCATCAAACTATACCAAACATCTAGAGATTCACAAGGGAGTAAAAAACTATTTGTGCTCTTACTGCGGAAAAAGTTTTCGGCAAAGCAGCCACCTTCATTCTCATCAAAAACAGCACACAGCCGGCCACAGGTTTTCATGCCACAAGTGCCACAAAAAGTTTCAGACAGAAGGTGCCTTGATCTCTCACTATAAATCCCACCGAATCACGCCGCTTTCTTGCACTGAATGTGGCAAGCATTTTATCAACCGTGTCAGTTTCGATCGCCATCGGCGTGTACACACAGGCCACAAATTGTTGTCTTGTCCCGAATGTGGGCGATGCTTTATAAATAAAACCCATCTTTCTGTCCACCAACGGACTCACTCAGGAGAAAAACCATTTGCATGCACAAGCTGCGAAATGAGATTTAGCGATAAGTCTGCCTGGAAAAGGCACATTACAAGGCACGCACAAAAAACTCTCAAAGAGCGCCCAGCAAATGCTAAAGGTTTGGACAAGCAAAAAGGCCCAGACGTAGACACCAAGCAATTTCAATGCCTAGAATGTGAGAAATTTTACAAAACAGAGGCAAGGCTCTCAAAGCACCAAAAACGCCACCATAAAGAGAGTCCGTTTTCGTGCGGTGATTGTGGAAAACGTTTCGCCAATGAAGCACTGCTAGCTGCACATCAGAAGAGTCACCTCGCCGAAAAACATTTTTCGTGTTTGCAGTGTGGCCTGGGTTTCAAAACACAACTGGAGCTTGAAACACATCAGAAAAGTCACTCTACAAAGGCACTTTTATGCAGCATTTGCGGACGTCGTTTTGTCCATGAGGAACAACTAGCCGTGCATCAGAAAAGGCACTTGGATGAGAACCTATTTTCATGTGAAAAGTGTAACATAGCATTCAAATCACAAGCGGAACTTGAAACACATCAGAAAAGTCACCCAGAAAAGAAGTTTTCATGCATCGATTGCCAGCTTCTTTTTGCCTCCGAGAAACGCTTAGCCAAGCATCAGAGAAAGCACCATGGCATTAAACTTTTTTCATGTGCGAAGTGCAGCAGAGTCTTCAAAACAGAGCTGGAGCTCGAAACACATCAGCGAAATCACCCTGAATTGAACTTAGTTTTTTGCCCTGATTGTGGTCGGCGTTTCACGAATGAGACACTCCTAGCTGCACATCAGAAGCAGCACCTCGGTGAAAAAAGGTTTCTGTGTTCCAGATGCAGTAGAGGCTTCAAAACCCAACATGATCTCAAAATGCATCAGAAAAATCACCAAGAAGAGAAGCCATTTTTATGTGGCGACTGTGGTCGACGGTTTGCTAGCGAGGCACTCTTATCTGCACATCAGGAGAGGCACGTCAGCAAAAAGCGCTACTTGTGTATGAGCTGCGGGCGCGGATTTAATGAGAAGTCGAATTTCGAAAAGCACTGTAGAGTTCACACAGGTGAAAGGCCCTATAAGTGCTCCGACTGCGAAAAGACCTTCTCCGTCAAATCCAATATGGTCCGCCACCATAAAATTCACACTGGCGAGCGCCCTTTTAAGTGTCTGGAATGCGGGAAAAGCTTCAGGGTCAAGTCTAATTTGCTCATCCACCAAAAACTGCACACTGGAGAACGAGAATTCTGCTGTGATCAGTGCCCAAAAACTTTCCGGGACAGGTCAAACTATCAGAGACACAAGAAGAGCCACACAGTAGTCAAACGGTTTACTTGCACCGAGTGCGGAAAAAGTTTCTGCAGTCCCACACAGCTGACGATACATGCAAGGACCCATTCGCGGCAAAAATTTGAGTGTGCTCATTGCGGGAAGAATTTTAAAAATAACTGGCGTTTAAATAAGCATACAAAAACTCACAAGCTGAGTATTTTATCAAAAGCAGAAAAGGTGGCGGTGTAGCTCATATTCAGCTGGCATAGACTTTCCTATACCCGGCCATGAATTCAAAACCTACTTGGAGGGTTGCAAAATGGTCCCATGCCAAAGGGTGGGGTGCAATCCTTCCAACATATCCAGGGTCTTCCCCAGTGCCTTCCATTAAATACATGCCTTGAACGGCTCCAGTATGTCTTCCCAATGAACTTCAATGGTGGAGAACTTCATGTAGCATTCAGGAGCTAGTCAATCCAGTCTCAAAGCCAACTTGGAAGAACATATTCAACTAAAAGGAGAAAAGCTCTCAAAAAGGTTACAGCTGTAATTCTTTTGGAATTTTGGCTATGTGGTATCTGAGCTAATGGTTGAATTTCATACAAGGGGTTCATAATATCTCTAGTGGTATGCTGCAACACAAAGTCATCTTGGCTCTACTTTGAGAATCCTGGTTTTATCCCAAAGAACAAGACCATCAAACCCTTGGAGAAGCGTTGTTTTTGACACTTGCACCCTTCATGCAAGTAAGATGAAGGGTGCAAGTGTCAAAAGCAATACATGAGGTGATCCTTAGGTTGACTGGTTAACCAAAAACTCTTTGAGATCCAGTGTTGTTTTTGTTTTTTTCTGTAGCGAACGAGACATGTTTCTTTCTAAAAAACCTTTTCCTACAAATGTATATAGAACAGAAAACATGGATTCAAGCCTCGTTGTTCATTAACTCATCTACAGCAGAAAACAATATCTTCGAGTACCAGGAGAAGGGGCACCAATCCGAAACCATTGTAAATTTAGCACTTATGCCTTAATACTTGTATACGGTCTAGTGACCAAAGAGGACTTGAGCTCTGTCTGCCTTTTTCTACTTTCAGTCAGTCAACCACAAACTCGGTCCAAAACTATGAAGTGTTCTCAATGTATAACCACTGAGCCAGCTTGCCAGGTAACACCTCCACTTGGCCCGACTGGTTTGGTGCTCACTGCTGTAAGATATTGTCCATTATTTTATATTTTTAATTTGTTTCTTAAAGTTTTTTATTTACTTTATATATAAGAGATATTTTTAATATTTGCAAATACAATAGGAAAAAAGTCACCACATCCGCACAAAACTTGAGGCCTATCGAGGTGTGCTTGCCTTTGTCTCGTACATTTGCTCCCCGTAACTCAGAAAGGGGCCAGGCCGACTTCGTCATCCTCTCCTGGAATTACTGGACAGGAAGACGGCTGTGAATAGAAAAAAAGGGTCCTCCCCTCAGGGTTGTATTTTAGATATATTTCATGGGGATACGCTCCCGAGGACCCATTCAGATTGGTGCGTTACGGCAACGCTAAATTTGAGGAGCGCCTAAGAGTTTGGCACCCATTTGCGAATATTAACTTTTTTTTTTTTTTAATGTACACTGAATTTTAATTGAGATGTATTATGGACTTAAGGGGAATTCGACCCCGTGTACACTGGATAATGTAAATATTACAAAGTGAAAGTATTTTTTTTGCAAGTTTTTTACGATTGCTGCAGCTCTTCTTACAATTCTCAGAACAGTTGATTTGGGTGTTTTAGAAAAGATTTTATGTATTCACCCTAACATTTTATGTATGGACTTCTGAACTGTTTTATTTAAATAACGGCTCCACTGGCGCAGTGTGACACCATCATTCGGCTCTGTAATGGCTGAGGCAATAAAAGGCTAAGCCCACTTTCTGTAAAAAATTGTACTTGAGGCTGAGGTCTCTGCCAAGGGATAAACCTTCAGTTATGAAATGACGGCTGAACTACAAATACACTTTAGTACCAAAAGTATTGGGACACCTGCCCTTACACGCACATGAACTTTAATGGCATCCCATTCTTAGTCCTTAGGGTTCAATATTGCGTTGGCCAACCGTTTGCAGCTATAACAGCTTCAACTCTTCTGGGAAGGCTGTCCACAAGGTTTAGGAGTGTGTCTATGGGAATGTTCGACCATTCTTCCAGAAGTGCATTTGTGAGGTCAGGCACTGATGTGGACAACAAGGCCTGGCTCGCAGTCTCCGCTCTAATTCATCCCAAAGGTTTTCTATCGGGTTGAGGTCAGGACTGTGCAGGCCAGTCAAGTTCCTCCACCCCAAGCACATCCATGTCTTTATGGACTTTGCTTTGTGCACTGGTGCGCAGGCATGTTGGAACAGGAAGGGGCCATCCCCAAACTGTTCCCACAAAGTTGGGAGCATGAAATTGTCCAAAATGTCTTGGTATGCTGACGCCTTAAGAGTTCCCTTCACTGGAACTAAGGGGCCAAGCCCAACCCCTGGAAAACAACCCCACACCATAACCCCCACCCCCCCTCCACCAAATGATTTGGACCAGTGCACAAAGCAAGGTCCATAAAGACACGAATGAGTGAGTTTGGGGTGGAGGAACTTGACTGGCCTACACAGAGTCTTGACCTCAACCCGATAGAACACCTTTGGGATGAATTAAAGCGGAGACTGCAAACCAAGCCTTTTTGTCCACATCAGTGCCTGACTTCACAAATGCCCTTCTGGAAGAATGGTCAAACATTCCCATAGACACACTCCTAAACCTTGTGGACAGCCTTCCCAGAAGATTTGAAGCTGTTATAGCTGCAAAGGGTGGGCCAACTCAATATTAAACCCTACGGACTAAGACTGGGATGCCATTAAAATTCACGTGTGAGTGAAGGCAGGCGCCCCAATAATTTTGGTAATATAGTGTACTTGAGGCTGAGGTCTGTACCAAGGGATAGACCTTTAGCTATAGGAGAGGAGGGAGGATGGCTGAACTGCAAAAAAGTTCTGCGTCACCACATTAATGCACCCAGCTGTGTCATCCACCCTAGACACACTGGGGGGATATTGACAGCCACATTTTGAATAGGGATGAACTCAAGTTTGATCCACACCCAAAAGAAAGTTGTCACTCCTGCCCAATCAAAGGGCACGAGCACAAAGGGGCAGGAATGCTTATGTCATCAAATGGTGGAGAATGCGGGCGAGATGGGAATTGCAGTAATTAAATCATATCGATCCTGGAACCACGCACAATCACACTAATTTAGGAAAATAGCACAAAAAGCGCCCTATAGTTCTGGTAAGGATTGAGGTGCAGTTTGTTTTTTTGGGTCAAGTATACTATGACGTGGCACGTTACACCTTAAATATGGTTGTAGCATGGTTCTAAAGGTGGACTTTAAGCAGAAAAAAAAGGGAATTCTGGTGGGGATATTCCAACACTGATGTTCATGAGAAGTAATTTGGAGCCAGAATAAGTTTGAACTTGCCAACAACCACTCAGAGCTCAAAAAGTTTTTCTTCTTACTGATCTATTTTAATAGTAAATTATCTTTTGCTACTTTCGCACACTTGGCTAAAATAAAGTTTGGAAGTCGACCGTATGATGGCAATACTAATTTTACTATTATTAAAAAAAAGATATGAAATGAACAATTTTTTGTTTTTAATTCTTATTTGTTTTACATACATATATCTCTTATGCCCCGTACACACGGTCGGATTTTCCGACGGAAAATGTGTGATAGGACCTTGTTGTCGGAAATTCCGACCGTGTGTGGGCTCCATCACACATTTTCCATCGGATTTTCCGACACACAAGGTTTGAGAGCAGGATATAAAATTTTCCGACAACTAAATCCGTTGTCGGAAATTCCGATCGTGTGTGCACAAATCCGACGGACAAAGTGCCACGCATGCTCAGAATAAATAAAGAGATGAAAGCTATTGGCTACTGCCCCGTTTATAGTCCCGACGTACGTTCTTTATGTCACCGCGTTTAGAACGATCGGATTTTCCAACAACTTTGTGTGACCGTGTGTATGCAAGACAAGTTTGAGCCAACATCCGTCGGAAAAAATCTTAGAATTTTGTTGTCAGGATGTCCAAACAAAGTCCGACCGTGTGTACGGGGCATAAGGGGCGACTTTTATAACATTCCTTGGATGACTGTTACAAGCTTTCACCCAGGCTTCACAATTCTTTCCTGTATTTTTTTTCTTTTGCTATGACCTCCTATGACCATTGGCTCCATCTAGCGGCCAAAACGCGGTAAATTTTCTGATCGAGAAGTATGACGCATTTTGGTCACTAGAGGGAGCTGACAATCATAGGAGATCATAGCATTAGAGAAAATACAGAGAAAACTCGTGCACTTTGGATGAATGCTTGTGACATTCGTCCAACAAAAGTTTTATTAATAGACCCCTTTTAGCTTTGGCTTTTAAAGGGAACCTATCACAAGAACGTACAGTACATCAGATCTCGTACTTTACTTAAAACGTTATGTGACCCCTCTTTTCCTGTGGGATTCAGGTTTTAATGTTGTCAGTCCCCCCCAGGAGACCGCCTCCCCCTCCTTTTGGTTGTGTGTTTCCTGGGAGAGATGGATTCAAAGATCCGCCTCCCAAGATCTTGGATATTACTGAAGTACCAGAATAGATGCAGATGTTGATTACTGGTTTGTGAGGAGTTCCGCAAATGTCAAAAATGCCTTGAGGGGTGGATAGAAACCTGGAGGTACGGGCGTTCCTAGACAGGCTGCATTTGGGTGCAATATGCCCTAGGTAACACCCACATGTGATGCATGGCTTCCATAAGTAGAAGGGGCAGGCCTGGGACAGTCAAACTGGGGCGAAAAGGGCTAGATAGTGCTAGATGTCCTGCAGACAGTAAATGAGATGGGCTCTATCAGACTTGCTGCAGCCTCTAATGCACATGGTAAGCAGCTCACAGTGTGCAGTGAAATCAGAGTAAGCCATTTCAGTTCTGGAGAGGAGCCGGTACAACTGTGCAAGACTAAAGCTTTAAGGAAAGGCTCCGCAGCATGGACACATCATTAACCACTTAAGGACAGAGCCTCGTTTTGAGATTTGGTGTTTACAAGTTAAAATCAGGTTTTTTTGCTAGAAAATTACTTAGAACCCCCAAACATTATATATATTTTTTTCTAACAACCTAGAGAATAAAATGGCGGTCGTTGCAATACTTTATGTCACAACGTATTTGCGCAGCGGTCTTACAAGCGCACTTTTTTTGGAGAAAATGCACTTTTTTTACATTAAAAAAAAAGACAACAGTAAAGTTAGCCCAATTGTTTTTTTATATTGTGAAAGATGATGTTACGCCGAGTAAATTGATACCCAACATGTCACGCTTCAAAATTGCGCCCGTTCGTGGAATGGCAACTTTTATCCTTAAAAATCTCCATAGGCGACGTTTAAAAAATTCTACAGGTTGCACGTTTTGAGTTTGAGAATTATTGCTCTCGCTCTAACGATCGCGGCGATACCTCACATGTGTGGTCTGAACACTGTTTTTATATGCGGGCGCTTCTCACGCATGCGTTCGCTTCTGCACACGAGCTTGGCGGAATGGGGCGCGTTAAAAAGTAGGTTGTTTTTTTTTTTGCTTATTTATTTACATTTTTATTTTTACACTGTTCTTTAAAAAAAAAAATTTCACTTTTATTCCTATTACACGAAATGTAAACATCCCTTGTAATAGAAAGAAAGCATAACAGGATCTCTTATATATGAGATGTGGGGTCAAAAAGAACCTCAGATCTCATATTTACACTAAAATGCAATAAATAAAAAAAGTTGTTTGAAAAAAAAAAAATATCCCTTTAAGAGCTGTGGGCGGAAGTTACGTTTTGACGTCTCTTCCGCCCTGCAATGGTATGGACACTGGTGGGGGGCATCTTCCCCTCACTCAGCTCCATACAAAGCCAGGGAGAAGGATCCAATCGCCTCTGCTGGTGGCTCCGGTAAGCAGTGGAGGGAGGCCCCCCTCCCGCCGCCGATAGTGATCATTCGGCAAATCCGCCACTGAGACCACTTTTATCTGAAAGCCGACCGCCCGCTGAAGAAGTGGATAGCGGGGTTATGACAGCTAGCTGCTGCCATAACAATATTTATCTTCAAACAGCCGATATATAACGACCACGGGCGGTTGGCAAGTGATTAAGAATATACACTATATTACCAAAAGTATTGGGACACCTGCCTTTACACGCACATGAATTTTAATGGCATCCCAGTCTTAGTCCGTAGGGTTTATTATTGAGTTGGCCCACCCTTTGCAGCTATAACAGCATCAACTCTTCTGGGAAGGCCGTCCACAAGGTTTAGGAGTGTGTCTATGGGAATGTTTGACCATTCTTCCAGAAGCCCATTTGTGAGGTCAGGCACTGATGTTGGACAAGAAGGCCTGGCTCACAGTTGATGCTCTGAGGAAGCCTGTGACCAGGCGAAACGCGTAAGCATCGTATCACCACACTTGTGGTGATAGGGACCTCTGGCTGTACACATACACCCAGAAACCTCTCCACCAAATTATGCACTGCTTAACTGCCGGCAACCGCACAGCATGAAGCTTCGTTTGTAAGGACCTTCCCCACTTACTAACCACCCTTGAATCTGGATATTGCTCTCCACAATATGCTACGTATTAGCTCCTGAACACTGCCTGGTTGATGGAAGTGATCCCTGCTGCTCACCGTAGGCTGTGAGGCTGAACCAAACAACTCAGATGCGAGTGCAGTGTTTTTCAGTGAGCGAGGAGACTGCGAAATGGACTGAAGTCCGCAACGGGAGAGAAAATCTACTATCCGGTGATCCTCTATGGGTGAGCTTCAAACATCTCTTATCCTTCTTTGGGGAATGAATACATTGTAACCAGTGCTGTCTAATTTACACCGGGAACACACAGAAGTTCAGAGGACTCTTTGCTGTTTGGCTACAAAGTTTGGCATTGCACTGCATTTAAACCCAGCCGGGAACTTTTTACTTGCTATCGTTTATTAACTTTTCTCCATCAAATTACTCCATGCAGGCAGACGATTCCACTAGGTATACCCAACTGCTGCCGTAATCATGTTTAAACTGGAGTCTTTCTGGACTATCTAAAAAACAGATCGCACACGGGTCCCGGGAAATCTTTGTCTGCATGTGTATGGCTGGTGTGAATGTGAGAGGTGTATCACAGGTATGGTGGCCACCCAAGTCCCTTAAGACGTCAGTCTTATTTTTAATGATATGCTGATAGTAGTTGTTTTTTGATGTGGAGGAGTTATCTGGAACATAGTTTGTCCCTTTATATGTGTTTGACTCTTTTTGATAACTAATAAAGAATATAATTAATATGTTTAGAGGTCCTCGTTGATGAACTGCTTTACAGATTACCTTTCTGGTTTTCCTTTTTTTTGTGATGTTTGACTGAGTTCAGAGGACAATCCCCCCATGTTCGGAGTCAATTTCTCCGCTCATTACCGGGGTTGATAACATACACAGGTGCTTTAATCTGAGTGGGCAGTGGAAAAGCCCGTGCTTAAACTCACATGCACCTGTAGCTAACAAGGCTTGGTCTTTGATCATCCCTCCTTTTTGTTCTGGCTCACAGTCTCCACTCTAACTCATGCCAAGAGGTTCTATCGGGTTGAGGTCAGGACTGTGTGCAGGTCAGTCAAGTTCCTCCACCCCAAACTCCCTCATCCATGTCTTTATGGACCTTGCTCTGTGCACTGGTCTGAATCATTTAGTGGAGGGGGGATTATGGTGTGAGGTTGTTTATCAGGGCTTGGCCCCTTATACCAGTGAGGGGAACTCTTAAGGCGTCAGCATACTAAGACATTTTGGACAATTTCATGCTCCCAACTTTGTGGGAACAGTTTGGGGATGTCCTCTTCCTGTTCCACCATGACTGCCCACCAGTGCACAAAACAAGGTCCAGAAAGACATGGATGAGGGAGTTTGGGGTGGAGGAAATTGACTGGCCTGCACAGAGTCCTGACTTTAACCCAATAGAACACATTTGGGATGAATTAGAGTGGAGAATGCGATCCAAGCCTTCTCGTCCAACATCAGTGCCTGACCTCACAAACGCGCTTCTGGAAGAATGGTCAAACATTCCCATAGACACACTCCTAAACCTTGTGGACAGCCTTCCCAGAAGAGTTGAAGCTGTTATAGCTGCAAAGGGTGGGCCAACTCAATATTGAACCCTACGGACTAAGACTGGGATGTCATTAAAGTTCATGTGCGTGTAAAGGCAGGTGTCCCAATACTTTTGGTAAAATAGTGTATTTTTTTTTATTAAAGCGGGGCAGGCTTAAAACATCCATTACATTTTTATTGCTGTGCCCCCCAGAGAGGAGACTTCTTACTTTCTGTCCAAGAGTCCAGTCACTTACTTCCTGTTACTTAGACAGGAAGTGAGGGGGCCACCTCGAAAAAAGGGGGCATGGAAAACATTTAAATGCAGGTTTGAATCAATGATGAATAAGGACACCAGACACCGAGTGTGTTTTTATTGCTTTTATTACATTTTCATCACTTCTTTCGGAATAGAAGACATACGCCAATTAGAGCCCAACAAGATACTTGCTTTACTACATACCCTACAAGATACCCTCCCCCACCCACTACCAACCATTCACTATAAACGCCTCCAGCAAGACGCACATCACATCCCATTATATCTATGTGATTTTCCCTTCTTTATCTAGAAGGTCATGCACTGAACTTTAACCTCTTATGACAGCCTGACTCATATACAGTATCTCACAAAAGTAAGTACACCCCTCACATTTTTGTAAATATTTTATATCTTTTCATGTGACAACACTGAAGAAATGACACTTTGCTACAATGTAAAGTAGTGAGTGTACAGCTTGTATAACAGTGTAAATTTGCTGTCCCCTCAAAATAACTCAACACACAGCCATTAATGTCTAAACCACTGGCAACAAAAGTGAGTACACCCCTAAGTGAAAATGTCCAAATTGGGCCCAATATGGACATTTTCCCTCCCCGGTGTCATGTGACTTGTTAGTGTTACAAGGTCTCAGGTGTGAATGGGGAGCAGGTGTGATAAGTTTGGTGTTATCACTCTCACTCTCTTATACTGGTCACTGGAAGTTCAACATGACACCTCATGGCAAAGAACTCTCTGAGGGTGTGAAAAAAAGAATTGTTGCTCTACATAAAGATGGCCTAGGCTATAAGAAGATTGCCAAGACCCTGAAACTGAGTTGCAGCACGGTGGCCAAGACCATACAGCGGTTTAACAGGACAGGTTCCACTCAGAACAGGCCTCGCCATGGGCGACCAAAGAAGTTGAGTGCACGTGTTCGGTGTCATATCCAGAGGTTGTCTTTGGGAAATAGACATATGAGTGCTGTCAGCATTGCTGCAGAGGTTGAAGGGGTGGGGGGTCAGCCTGTCAGTGCTCAGACCATACGCCACACACTGCATCAAATTGGTCTGCATGGCTGTCATCCCAGAAGGAAGCCTCTTCTAAAGATGATGCACAAAAAAGCCCACAAACAGTTTGCTGAAGACAAGCAGACTAAGGACATGGATTACTGGAACCATATCCTGTGGTTTGATGAGACCAAGATAAACTTATTTGGTTCAGATGATGTCAAGCGTGTGTGGTGACAACCAGGTGAGGAGTACAAAGACAAGTGTTTCTTGCCTACAGTCAAGCATGGTGGTGGGAGTGTCATGGTCTGGGGCTGCATGAGTGCTGCCGGCACTGGGGAGCTACAGTTCATTAGGGAACCATGAATGCCAACATGTACTGTGATATACTGAAGCAGAGCATGATCCCCTCCCTTTGGAGACTGGGCAGCTGGGCTGTATTCCAACATGATAACGACCCCAAGTACACCTCCAAGATGACCACTGCCTTGCTAAAGAAGCTGAAGGTAAAGGTGATGGACTGGCCAGGCATGTCTCCAGACCTAAACCCTATTGAGCATCTGTGGGACATTCTCAAACGGAAGGTGGAGGAGCACAAGGTCTCTAACATCCACCAGCTCTGTGATGTCATCATTGAGGAGTGGAAGAGGACTCCGGTGGCAACCTGTGAAGCTCTGGTGAACTCCATGCCCAAGAGGGGTAAGGCAGTGCTGGAAAATAATGGTGGCTACACAAAATTTTGACACTGTAGGCCCAATGTGGGGTGTACTCACTTTTGTTGTCAGCGGTTTAGACATTAATGGCTGTGTGTTGAGTTATTTTGAGGGGACAGCAAATTTACACTGTTATACAAGCTGTACACTCACTACTTTACATTGTAGCAAAGTGTCATTTCTTCAGTGTTGTCACATGAAAAGATAGAATAAAATATTTACAAAAATGTGAGGGGTGTACTCACTTTTGTGAGATACTGTATGTGGCAGCACAGTAATTGGTATAGAGGAATGAAACCACCCCTGAGTGCCACACACCATCAGGACCCGACAATCACTATAGCAAAAGCAGCCTCAGCCCAGCCTGGTCCAGGCTATGCCCTTCAACGTGTTTCACCCTACCACGTGCCTTAGTCATAGAGTTGGGCCTCAAAGTGATATTAAAGGCAATGTTTTGTTTTTAAATAACAAACATAATTACCTGTTCTGTGCAATGATTTTGCACAGAGCAGCCCCAACCCTCCTCTTCTTGGGTCCCCCGCTGGCGCTCCAGGCCCCTCCCACCTAAGCAAGCTCACTCACGAGCCACTGCTCTGCATGTCCATTCACAAACAGAGCCGTGGCTCAGCCCCGCCCCCTCTTTCCTCAGTGGCTCCCGCTGCTGTCTCAGCCAACAAGGAGTGAGAGTCCCCAGAGAGCCGAAGCACTGATGCACATCGCTGGATCGCCATGGGGCTCAGGTAAGTATTGAGGGGCTGCTGCAGGTAAAAGAACATCCTGCCTTTAAAACCAATGTGCCACATATATGTGTCGCTGTGTTATTTTTTTATGGGGGGCACTCATTCCGAGCCCACAGAACTCACTTCCACTAACAGCTCATGGTCAACTATTGATGATCGGGACCAGGTAGGATGAGCTCCCCATGACATCATCACTGTGTAGCTAATCACAGTGCTGCATGACCGGTAGCCCCTCCTATTGGTCTTGGGCGCCATGGCCCTCCCGCCATGCAATTTCGATTTTGCTAAGTTCTATACCCTACAAGAATTTTAGCAATCTTTGTTAGTATTCATGTCTCAATCCATCAAATATCCAAAAAATAAAAAGAATATTCCTTATTTTTTGGATCAATAGGCAGGGGAAGTGTTCACCATTATAGTTCCTGAGGGACTAAAGAAGAAGAACTTGTGATTCCACCAACCGACATTATCTTGCCATAAGACCGGCCTGTGAACTAGGCTAATGCTATCTGTTGAGCCTCCCCACATGGTAGAAGTGGTCATCTTCTAGGTTCACTTGGAAAGTCTGAACTTTTGTTAGACTCAAGGAGTGGGGGGGGATTTCCTCTGAGTGGTTTACCAACGTTGGTGAAGTTAGACTCAAGGAACAGGGGCTTTCCTTTCAGTGGTTTACCAATGTTGGTGAAGTTAGACTCAAGGAACAGGGGCTTTCCTTTCAGTGGTTTACCAATGTTGGTGAAGTTAGACTGAAGGAACAGGGGCTTTCCTCCGAGTGGTTTACCAATGTTGGTGAAGTTAGACTCAAGGAACAGGGGCTTTCCTCCGAGTGGTTTACCAACGTTGGTGAAGGATTCATCTCCTACAAAAGCTTTTCGTGTTCACTGTAACATGATGTTATCCCCATGAGTCCTCGAATGTTTGAGAAAGTCTGACTTATTCCTGTAACTCCTTCCACACACAGAGCAGGAAAATGGAGTCTCTCTCGTGTGGACCCTCTCGTGCCGGATGAGAGCCGAATTGCAAACAAAGCCTTTGCCACAGATGGGGCAGGAAAATGGCTTCTCCTCCATGTGATATTTTTGGTGTATCCTTAGCTCCGAGGAGCTGACGAAAGACTTCTCGCAGGTCGAGCATGAGTAGGGCTTCTCTCCAGAGTGGATGCGCTCATGGACAACGAGGTGCGACCGGACAACGAAGCCTTTCCCACAAACATGGCAGGTGAAAGGCCTTTCCCCTGTGTGAGTTCTTTGGTGGACGGCGAGAATAGAGCTTCGGGAAAAACACTTGCCACAGTCGGGGCAGGAGAACGGCTTATTATCCCCGTGGCTCTTTTTGTGCTTCTCAAAAGACGTCCCGTACTTGAAGCACTTCCCGCACACTGAACAAGAGTATTCTGTCTCCTTGCTGTGAGCTCTCTCGTGCCGGCTGAGGTAGGAACTGTTGTTGAAGGTCTTCCCGCACACCGAACAGGAGTACGGCTTCTGCCCCGTGTGAATCCTCCGGTGGATGATGAGGTTGGAGCTGCTGATGAAGCATTTCCCGCACTCTTCACAGGAGTAAGGTCTTTCCCCAGTGTGGCTCCGGCGGTGGGTGATGAGGTTGGACTTGGAGGAGAAACACTTGCCACAGTCAGAGCACTGGAACGGCTTCTCTCCGGTGTGGACTCGATGATGGGCCAGAAGCTCTACTTTATAGCGAAAGGACTTCCCACACAAAGAACAGATAACTCCGTTCCTTTTGGTCTGAAGGCCTGGATCAAAGTCCTCAAAGTCTTTGCTATCAGGAGATGTGCACTGTGTATCTTCCACAATAAATGTGGAGACTGTGAAATCCTCTACATCTCCTGAAAGGTGTTCTTCCATAATGTGATGAGTGGGAGTAGATGTTTCAGAAGCTCCTTCGTGTGAGAGGGGTTCGTCCTTCACCTCAGCAGATTGTATCTGATGTATATGTGTGGAGACATAAGAGTCGGGGAAATGTTTTCTAGGTGAGGGGGGATCCTTAATCTGAGTAGAAGAACATTGTGTCTGATGTGGGGGTGTAGAAGTGTTGGGATGTGGGGAGTATTCTCCTTTTTCCAGTGAGAGGAGCTCGTCCTTAATAGGAGTCAGTATGGGACCCATGTGACTGGATTGTGTAGAAGAACCAAAGTGCAGCAGATGTTCCTCGCTTGACACAATCTCCTCCTCCAAACGAGTAATTGAACAATCTGCAGAGTTGTGTAGTAGATGTTTTTCACATTCCATGGGTTTCTTTTCAAGATAATCAGACGTAGGTTTGGCTTTGTCATCTCTACTTGAACCTGTTAATATAAAAATGAATTAGAATTCCTCCAAATTTTACGAGAAACATTAGAGGTCCCATCATTCTTATTCTTTCAGCACCAGCACCATAATACATGTATTATAAATGTGTTGCCTTCAAAATCCATTATACCTTGACCAAACCGTACCTGGAGATGTGAGGGGCGGCCGGCTCTCCATCATGACATCTTCGTAGAGATCCTTGTGTCCTTCTATATACTCCCACTCCTCCATGGAGAAATAGACAGTGACATCCTGACACCTTATAGGAACCTGACATACACAATGATACAGTCACCATCCAGACACATCCCTTGTCTGTTACTGGATAATGTCCCAGAATTCCCGGCACCGCTCACCTCTCCTGTCAACAGCTCCATCATCTTCTGGGTGACTTGTTGAATTTCCTTGTTGCTTCTGTCGGATGTCAGGGAGGGAAATGGAGGCTCCATGGTGGGGCTCCTGGTCCATCTTTTGGACACACATGGACAGTTGCTTGATGTCACGTGATCATCTGATTTCTTCATGGGTCCATAATCCTATGTAATGAAATATACATACGTTACAGAAACGTGACTATCTGCCCCATTCGACATCTCCCCTCTCCGCTCAGGTCTGTGTTTTATTAACCACTTGCTGACCGCTGCAAGCCAATATACGTCTGTACAATGGCAGCGGTGGGCAAATGGGCGTACCTGTACGTCCCCTTTAATTGGCAGGGCTAGTGGGCGCCAGCTGCGTACAGCGTGACTGTGCCCTCGGACTCGATGTCCGCCGGTCTCCCGCCGATCATGTCACAGAGCCGCAGGACGGGGAGATGCCTACGTAAACAAGGCATTTGCCCGTTCTGTCTTGTGACATGACAGGGATGTCATGTCAGTGGAAACCCACCCCCCCCCACCACAGTTAGAATCACTCCCTAGGACACACTTAACCCCTTCATCGCCCCCCCCCCCAGTGTTTAATCCCTTCCCTGCCAGTGTCATTTACACAGTAATCAGTGCATTTTTATAGCACTGATCGCTGTATAAATGACAATTGTCCCAAAATAGTGTCAAAAGTGTCCGATGTGTCCGCCATAAAGTCGCAGTCACGATAAAAAAAATCGCAGATCGCAGTCATTACTACAAAAAAATAATAATAATAATAAAAATGCCATAAAACCATCCCCTATTTTGTAGACTCTATAACTTTGTGCACAAACCAATCTATATACGCTTATTGCGATTTTTTTACCAAAAATATGTAGAAGAATACATATCGGCCTAAACTGATGAAAAAATTGTTTTTTTATATATTTTTGGGGGATATTTATTATAGCAAAAAGTAAAAAATATTGCATTTTTTTCAAAATTGTCGCTCTTTCTATGTTTATAGCGCAAAAAATAAAAAACGCACAGGTGATCAAATGCCACCAAAGGAAAGCTCTATTTGTGGAAAAATCAATCTTGTTTGGGTGCAACATTGCACGACCGCGCAATTGTCGGTTAAAGCGACGCAGTGTCGAATCGCAAAAAGTGCTCTGGTCAGGAAGGGAGTAAAATCTTCCAGGGCTGAAGCGTTATTAGAGATAAGAGTGATGTCATGTGACCTCCCAGAATCCTCCTCACTTCTCCGGTCAGGTCTGTGTTTTATTAATACAGATAAGAGTGACTTCATGTGACCTCCCAGAATCCTCCTCACCTCTCCAGTCAGGTCTGTGTTTTATTAATAGAGATAAGAGTGATGTCATGTGACCTCCCAAATCCTCCTCACCTCTCCGGTCAGGTCTGTGTTTTATTATTAGAGATAAGAGTGATGTCATGTGACCTCCCAGAATCCTCCTCACCTCTCCGGTCAGGTCTGTGTCTTATTAATAGAGATAAGAGTGATGTCATGTGACCTCCCAGAATCCTCCTCACCTCTCCAGTCAGGTCTGTGTTTTATTAATAGAGATAAGAGTGATGTCATGTGACCTCCCAGAATCCTCCCTCACCTCTCCGGTCAGCAGAATAAAGGATCTCCAGGGTCAGCTTTATTAATCGCTCTCGTATCTCATCTCTGTCTTTGTACATCTTCTGGGCACCACTTGGCTGGATGGCCTCCTTGTCTTATATGACTGACCAACAGGGGACTTCGGGGGAGATCATGTGCTGAAGCGATCCTAACCTGAGCAACAAGATCGACTCCATTAATAAACCTATTGCCGACTTCTATACAAAACAGAACTGTATCAAGAAAGGGTCCACCCCCACCCCCTCCAAAAAAAAACCATATATGTCAGTGTTCACTGAAGAGTGAAGCCCTCTTTCCAATCCAGTGGTGCAACTGAGTGACACCATCTTGGATGTGACATCAGCAACTCAGAGCTGTCACTCTAGTGACAGCTATTCCTCTTTGGCTCCTCCCCTGGTGCTGCATATACACAATATTTTTTTATAAATTCTATATATTAATATGAAATGCAAAAAAAAATACTGTACATTAACCCTTATTAGCTGCACATCACACATTTTAAGGACAACGCCTCCTCCTCTCCCTTTCACGTCCATTATTTCCTATTAATGCTCCTTAACAACCCCCCACTGTACTCACTCCCTCCAGGGTAGTGGCTAGTTCCCATCCTGAGATTAACCTTGTGATGTCACAGGAACACGTGACCAGGAAGCAGGAAATCGAGGGGCGGGAACGTGAAATGAATAGGAGGCTGCAAGCAGAGCAGAGAGAGAGGAGAGAGAACACGTCTTCACCCGGAAGGGCTCTCCCTCCCTATCTATATTCTTTTATATTATATCTTCTCTGTTCATTTCTCCCTGTATACCTCTCCCTGTATACCTCTCCCTGTATACCTCTCTCTGTATACCTCTCTCTCTCTGTATACCTCTCCCTGTATACCTCTCCACCTCTCTCTGTATACCTCTCCACCTCTCTCTGTATACCTCTCCACCTCTCTCTGTATACCTCTCCACCTCTCTCTGTATATCTCTCCACCTCTCTCTGTATACCTCTCCACCTCTCTCTGTATACCTCTCCACCTCTCCCTGTATACCTCTCCACCTCTCCCTGTATACCTCTCTCTGTATACCTCTCCACCTCTCTCTGTATACCTCTCCACCTCTCTCTGTATACCCTCCCTGTATACCTCTCCCTGTATACCTCTCCACCTCTCTCTCTGTATACTCTCCACCTCTCTCTCTGTATACCTCTCCTCACCTCTCTCTCTGTATACCTCTCCACCCTCTCTGTATACCTCTCCACCTCTCTCTCTGTATACCTCTCCACCTCTCTCTCTGTATACCTCTCCACCTCTCTCCCTGTATACTCTCCACCTCTCTCTCTGTATACCTCTCCACCTCTCTCTCTGTATACCTCTCCATCTCTCTCCCTGTATACCTCTCCACCTCTCTCTGTATACCTCTCCACCTCTCTCTGTATACCTCTCCACCTCTCTTCTGTATACCTCTCCACCTCTCTCTGTATACCTCTCCACCTCTCTCTGTATACTCTCCACCTCTCCTGTATACCTCTCCACCTCTCTCTGTATACCCCTCTCCTCATGTATACATCTCCACCTCTCTCTGTATACCTCTCCACCTCTCTCTCTCGGTATACCTCTCCACCTCTCTCTGTATACCTCTCCCTGTATACCTCTCCACCTCTCTCTGTATACCTCTCCACCTCTCTCTTATACCTCTCCACCTCTCTCTGTATACCTCTCTCTGTATACCTCTCTCTGTATACCTCTCCACCTCTCTCTGTATACATCTCCACCTCTCTCTGTATACCTCTCCACCTCTCTCTGTATACCTCTCCACCTCTCTCTCTGTATACCTCTCCACCTCTCTCTCTGTATACCTCTCCACCTCTCTCTCTGTATACCTCTCACCTCTCTCTCTGTATACCTCTCCACCTC